>JANJGN010002029.1:0-91674 GCA_026770705.1 Isurus oxyrinchus
TCTATTCAGGGTCTGGGGTGTCTCTCTATGCAGGGTCTGGGGTGTCTCTCTATTCAGGGTCTTGAGTGTCTCGCTATTCAGGGCCTGAGGTGTCTCTCTATTCAGGGTCTGCGGTGTCTCGCTATTCAGGGTCTGTGGTGTCTCTCTATTCAGGGTCTGAGGTGTATCTCTATTCAGGGTCTGCGGTGTCTCTCTATTCAGGGTCTGGAGTGTCTCTCTTTTGAGGGTGTGGAGTGTCTTTATATTCAGGGTCTGGGGTTTCTCTCTATTCAGGGTTTGGGGTGTCTCTCTATTCAGGGTCTGGGGTGTCTCTCTATTCAGGGTCTGGAGTGTCTGTCTATTCAGGGTCTGGGTTCTCTCTCTATTCAGGGTCTGGATTGTCTCTCTATTCATGGTCTGGGGTCTCTGTCTATTCAGGGTCTGGGGTGTCTCTCTATTCAGGGTCTGGGGTCTCTGTCTATTCAGGGTCTGGAGTGTCTCTCTATTGAGGGTCTGAGGGGGTCTCCTATTCAGTGTCTGGGGTGTCTCCTATTCAGGGTCTGGTGTGTCTCTCTATTCAGTGTCTTGGGTGTCTCTCTATTCAGGCTCTGGGGTGTCTGCTATTCAGGGTGTGGGGTGACTCTCTATTTAGGGTCTGGGGTGTCTCTCTTTTCAGGGTCTAGGTTCTCTCTCTAACCACGGTCTGGGGTCTCTGTCTATTCAGGGTCTGGGGTCTCTCACTATTCAGGGTCTGAGGTCCCTCTCTATTCAGGGTCTGGAGTGTCGCTCTATTGAGGGCCTGAGGTGTCTCCTATTCAGGGTGTGAGGTTTCTCTCTATTCAGGGTCTGGGGTCTCTCACTATTCAGGGTCAGGGGTGTCTCTCTCTATTCAGGGTCTGTGGTCTCTCACTATTCAGGGTCTGGGGTGTCTCTCTATTCAGGGTTTGGGGTGTCTCTCTATTTAGGGTCTGGGGTGTCTCTCTATTCAGGGTCTGGAGTGTCTCTCTATTTAGGGTCAGGAGTGTCTCTCTATTCAGTTTCTGGGGTCTCTCTCTATTCAGGCTCTGGGGTCTCTCTCTATTCAGGGTCCGGGGTCTCTCTCCATTCAGGCTCTGGGGTCTCTCACTATTCAGGGTCTGGGGTGTCTCTCTATTCAGGGTCTTGGGTGTCTCTCTGTTCAAGGTCTGGGGTGTCTGTCTATTCAGGGTCTGGGGTGTCTCTCTATTCAGGGTCTGTGATGTCTCCTATTCAGAGTATGGGGTATCTGTCTATTCAGGGTCTGGGATGTCTCCTATTCAGAGTCTGGGTTGTCTCTCTATTCGGGGTCCGGGGTCTCTCTCTATTCAGTGTCTGGAGTTTCTCACTATTCAGGGTCTGGGGTCTCCCTCTATTCAGGGTCTGGGGTGTCTCTCTATTCAGGGTCTGGGGTGTCTCTCTATTTAGGATCAGGAGTGTCTCTCTATTCAGGGTCTGGGGTCACTATCTTTTCAGGGTCTGGGGTGTCTCTCTACTCACGATCTGGGGTGTCTCCTATTCAGGATCTGGAGTGTCTCTCTATTCAGGGTGTGGGTTGCCTCTCTATTCAGGGTCTGGGGTGTCTCTCTATTCAGGGTCTGAGGTGTCTCTCTATTCAGGGTCTGGAGTGTCTCTCTATTCAGGGTCTGCGGTGTCTCGCTATTCAGGGTCTGAGTTGTCTCTCTATTCAGGGTCTGCGGTGTCTCTCTATTCAGGGTCTGGAGTGTCACTCTTTTGAGGGTCTGGAGTGTCTTTATGTTCAGGGTCTGGGGTGTCTTTCTGCTCAGGGTCTGGGGTGTCTCTCTACTCAGGGTCTCGGGTGTCTCTCTATTCGGGGTCTGGGGTCTCTCTCTATTCAGGGTCTGGGGAGTCTCTCTAATCAGGGTCTGGGGTCTCTGTCTATTCAGGGTCTGGGGTCTCTCTGTATTTAGGGTCTGGGGTCTCTCTCTATACAGGGTCTGGAGTTTCAGTCTATTGAGGGTCTGGAGTGTCTCTCTATTGAGGGTCTGAGGTGTCTCATATTCAGGGACTGGGGTGCCTCTCAATTCAGGGTCTGGGTTGTCTCTCCTTTCAGGGTCTTGGGGGTCTCTCTATTCAGGTTCTGGGACGTCTCCTATTCAGGGTCTGGGGTCCCTCTCTATTCAGTGTCTGGAGTGTCTCTCTATTCAGGGTCTGGGGTGTCTCCTATTCAGGGTCTGAGGTTTCTCTCTATTCAGGGTCTGTTGTCTCTCACTATTCAGTGTCTGGGGTCTCTCTCTATTCAGGGTCTGTGGTGTCTCTCTATTCAGGGTCTGCGGTGTCTCTCTATTCAGGGTCTGGGGTATCTCTCTATTCAGGGTCTGCGGTGTGTCTCTATTCAGGCTCTGGAGTGTCTCTCTTTTGAGGGTCTGGATTGTCTTTATATTCAGGGTCAGGGGTGTCTTTCCGCTCAGGGTCTGGGGTGTCTTTATTCAGGGTCTCGGGTGTCTCTCTATTCAGGGTCTGGGTTCTCTCTCTATTCAGGGTCTGGATTGTCTCTCTATTCAGGGTCTGGGGTCTCTCTCTATTCAGGGTCTGGGGTCTCTCTCTATTCAGAGTTTGGGTTCACTCTCTTTTCAGTGTCTGGGGTCTCTCTTTATTCAGGGTCTGGAGTGTCTCTCTATTCAGGATCTGGGGTCTCACTCTATTCAGGGTCTGGAGTGTCTCTCTCCATTCAGGGTCTGGGGTCTCTCACTATTGAGGTTCTGGGTTGTCCCTCTATTCAGGGTCTGGGCACCCTGTCTATTCAGGGTCTGGGGTGTCTCCTATTCATGGTCTGGGGTGTCTCTCTATTCAGGGTCTGGGGTGTCTCTCTATTCGGGTCTGGGATGTCTCTCTATTCAGGGTCTGCGCTGTCTCTCTATTCAGGGTCAGGGGTTTCTGTCTATTCAGGGTCTGCGGTGTCTCTCTATTCAGGGCCTGGGGTGTCTCTCTATTCAGGTTCTGGGGTGTCTCTCAATTCAGGGTCTGGGATGTCTCTCTATTCAGGGTCTGGAGTGCCTTCTATTCAGGGTCTGGGGTGTCTTTCTAATCAGGGTCTGGGGTGACTCCCTATTCAGGGTCTGGGGTGTCTCTCTATTCAGGGTCTGCAGTGTCTCTCTATTCAGGGTCTGGAGTGTCTCTCTTTTGAGGGTTTGGAGTGTCCTTATATTCAGGGTCTGGGGTGTCTTACTACTCAGGTTCGGGGGTGTCTCTCTATTCAGGGTCTGCGTTGTCTCTCTATTCAGGGTCTGGGGTGCCTCTCTATTCAGGGTCTGGGGTCTCTCTCTATTCAGGTTCTGGAGTGTCCCTCTATTCAGGGTCTGGGGTGTCACTTTATTCTGGGTCTGGGGTCTCTCTCTATTCAGGGTCTGGGTTCTCTCTCTATTCAGAATCTGGCGTCTCCCTCTATTCAGGGTTTGGGGTCTCTCTCTGTTCAGGGTCTGGGGTGTCTGTCTATTCAGGGTCTGGGGTCTCTCTCTATTTAAGGTCTGGGGTCTCTCTCTATACAGGGTCTGGAGTGTCTGTCTATTGAGGGTCTGGAGTGTCTCTCTATTGAGGGTCTGAGGTGTCTCCTATTCAGGGTCTGGGGTGTCTCTCTATTCAGGGTCAGGAGTGTCGCTCTATTCAGGGTCAGGAGTGTCTCTCTAGTCAGGGTCTGGGGTGTCTCTCTATTCAGGGTCTGCGCTGTCTCTCTATTCAGGGACTGGGGTGTCTCACTATTCAGGGGCTGGGCTCTCTCTCTATTCAGGGTCTGTGGTGTCTCTGTATTCAGGGTCTGGAGTGTCTCTCTATTCAGGGTCTGCGATGTCTCTCTGTTCAGGGTCTTGGGTGTCTCTCTATTTCGGGTCTGGAGTGTCTCTCTATTCAGGGTCTGGGGTGTCTCTCTATTCAGGGTCTGGGGTGTCTCTCTATTCAGGGTCTGGGGTCTCTCTCTATTCATAGTCTGGGGTCTCTCTCTATTGAGGGTCTGGATTGTCTCTCTTTTGAGGGTCTGGAGAGTCTCTCTATTCAGGGTCTGGGATGTCTCATATTCAGGGTCTGGGATCTCTCTCTATTCAGGGTCTGGAGTGTCTCCTATTCAGGGTCTGGGAACTCTCTATTCAGGGTCTGTGGTGTCTCTCTATTCAGGGTCCGCGGTGTCTCTCTATTCAGGGTCTGGGGTCTCTCTCTATTCAGGGTCTGGGGTCTATGTCTATTCAGGTTCTGTGGTCTCTCTCTATTCAGGATCTGGTTTCTCTGTCTATTGAGGGTGTGGAGTGTCTCTCTATTGAGGCTCTGGAGTGTCTCTCTATTCAGGGACTGGGATGACTCCTCTTCAGGGGCTGGGCTCTCTCTCTATTCGGGGTCTGTGGTGTCTCTGTATTCAGGGTCTGGAGTGTCTCTCTATTCAGGGTCTGGGGTCTCTCACTAATCAGGGTTTGAGTTGTCGCTCTATTCAGGTTCTGGGGTGTCTCTCTATTCAGGGTCTGGAGTGTCTCTCTATTAAGGGTCTGGAGTGTCTCTCTATTCAGGGTCTGGGGTCACTCACTAATCAGGTTTTGGGGTGTCTCTCTATTTAGGGTTTGGAGTGTCTCTCTATTCCGGATCTGGGCTCTCTCTCCATTCAGGGTCTGGGGTCACTCACTATTCAGGATCTGGGGTGTCGCTCTATTCAGGGTCTGGGGTGTCTCTCTATTCAGGGTCTGGAGTGTCTCTCGATTCAGGGTCTGGGGTCTCTCTCTATTCAGGGTCTGGAGTGTCTCTCTATTTAGGGTCTGGGGTCAATCTCTATTCATGGTCTCGAGTGTCTCCCTATTCACGGTCTGGGGTCTCTCTGTATTCAGGGTCTGGAGTGTATCTCTCCTTTCGGGGTCTGGGGTCTCTCACTATTCAGGGTCTGTGGTGTCTCTTTATTCAGGTCTAAGTGTCTCTCTATTCAGGGTCTGGGGTTTCTCTCTATTCAGGGTCTGGGGTGTCTCTCTATGCAGGGTCTGGGGTGTCTCTCTATTCAGGGTCTTGAGTGTCTCGCTATTCAGGGCCTGAGGTGTCTCTCTATTCAGGGTCTGCGGTGTCTCGCTATTCAGGGTCTGTGGTGTCTCTCTATTCAGGGTCTGAGGTGTATCTCTATTCAGGGTCTGCGGTGTCTCTCTATTCAGGGTCTGGAGTGTCTCTCTTTTGAGAGTGTGGAGTGTCTTTATATTCAGGGTCTGGGGTTTCTCTCTATTCAGGGTTTGGGGTGTCTCTCTATTCAGGGTCTGGTGTGTCTCTCTATTCAGGGTCTCGGGTGTCTCTCTATTCAGGGTCTGGAGTGTCTGTCTATTCAGGGTCTGGGTTCTCTCTCTATTCAGGGTCTGGATTGTCTCTCTATTCATGGTCTGGGGTCTCTGTCTATTCAGGGTCTGGGGTGTCTCTCTATTCAGGGTCTGGGGTCTCTGTCTATTCAGGGTCTGGAGTGTCTCTCTATTGAGGGTCTGAGGGGTCTCCTATTCAGTGTCTGGGGTGTCTCCTATTCAGGGTCTGGTGTGTCTCTCTATTCAGTGTCTTGGGTGTCTCTCTATTCAGGCTCTGGGGTGTCTGCTATTCAGGGTGTGGGGTGACTCTCTATTTAGGGTCTGGGGTGTCTCTCTTTTCAGGGTCTAGGTTCTCTCTCTAACCACGGTCTGGGGTCTCTGTCTATTCAGGGTCTGGGGTCTCTCACTATTCAGGGTCTGAGGTCCCTCTCTATTCAGGGTCTGGAGTGTCGCTCTATTGAGGGCCTGAGGTGTCTCCTATTCAGGGTGTGAGGTTTCTCTCTATTCAGGGTCTGGGGTCTCTCACTATTCAGGGTCAGGGGTGTCTCTCTCTATTCAGGGTCTGTGGTCTCTCACTATTCAGGGTCTGGGGTGTCTCTCTATTCAGGGTTTGGGGTGTCTCTCTATTTAGGGTCTGGGGTGTCTCTCTATTCAGGGTCTGGAGTGTCTCTCTATTTAGGGTCAGGAGTGTCTCTCTATTCAGTTTCTGGGGTCTCTCTCTATTCAGGCTCTGGGGTCTATGTCTATTCAGGTTCTGTGGTCTCTCTCTATTCAGGATCTGGTTTCTCTGTCTATTGAGGGTGTGGAGTGTCTCTCTATTGAGGCTCTGGAGTGTCTCTCTATTCAGGGACTGGGATGACTCCTCTTCAGGGGCTGGGCTCTCTCTCTATTCGGGGTCTGTGGTGTCTCTGTATTCAGGGTCTGGAGTGTCTCTCTATTCAGGGTCTGGGGTCTCTCACTAATCAGGGTTTGAGTTGTCGCTCTATTCAGGTTCTGGGGTGTCTCTCTATTCAGGGTCTGGAGTGTCTCTCTATTAAGGGTCTGGAGTGTCTCTCTATTCAGGGTCTGGGGTCACTCACTAATCAGGTTTTGGGGTGTCTCTCTATTTAGGGTTTGGAGTGTCTCTCTATTCCGGATCTGGGCTCTCTCTCCATTCAGGGTCTGGGGTCACTCACTATTCAGGATCTGGGGTGTCGCTCTATTCAGGGTCTGGGGTGTCTCTCTATTCAGGGTCTGGAGTGTCTCTCGATTCAGGGTCTGGGGTCTCTCTCTATTCAGGGTCTGGAGTGTCTCTCTATTTAGGGTCTGGGGTCAATCTCTATTCATGGTCTCGAGTGTCTCCCTATTCACGGTCTGGGGTCTCTCTGTATTCAGGGTCTGGAGTGTATCTCTCCTTTCGGGGTCTGGGGTCTCTCACTATTCAGGGTCTGTGGTGTCTCTTTATTCAGGTCTAAGTGTCTCTCTATTCAGGGTCTGGGGTTTCTCTCTATTCAGGGTCTGGGGTGTCTCTCTATGCAGGGTCTGGGGTGTCTCTCTATTCAGGGTCTTGAGTGTCTCGCTATTCAGGGCCTGAGGTGTCTCTCTATTCAGGGTCTGCGGTGTCTCGCTATTCAGGGTCTGTGGTGTCTCTCTATTCAGGGTCTGAGGTGTATCTCTATTCAGGGTCTGCGGTGTCTCTCTATTCAGGGTCTGGAGTGTCTCTCTTTTGAGGGTGTGGAGTGTCTTTATATTCAGGGTCTGGGGTTTCTCTCTATTCAGGGTTTGGGGTGTCTCTCTATTCAGGGTCTGGGGTGTCTCTCTATTCAGGGTCTGGAGTGTCTGTCTATTCAGGGTCTGGGTTCTCTCTCTATTCAGGGTCTGGATTGTCTCTCTATTCATGGTCTGGGGTCTCTGTCTATTCAGGGTCTGGGGTGTCTCTCTATTCAGGGTCTGGGGTCTCTGTCTATTCAGGGTCTGGAGTGTCTCTCTATTGAGGGTCTGAGGGGTCTCCTATTCAGTGTCTGGGGTGTCTCCTATTCAGGGTCTGGTGTGTCTCTCTATTCAGTGTCTTGGGTGTCTCTCTATTCAGGCTCTGGGGTGTCTGCTATTCAGGGTGTGGGGTGACTCTCTATTTAGGGTCTGGGGTGTCTCTCTTTTCAGGGTCTAGGTTCTCTCTCTAACCACGGTCTGGGGTCTCTGTCTATTCAGGGTCTGGGGTCTCTCACTATTCAGGGTCTGAGGTCCCTCTCTATTCAGGGTCTGGAGTGTCGCTCTATTGAGGGCCTGAGGTGTCTCCTATTCAGGGTGTGAGGTTTCTCTCTATTCAGGGTCTGGGGTCTCTCACTATTCAGGGTCAGGGGTGTCTCTCTCTATTCAGGGTCTGTGGTCTCTCACTATTCAGGGTCTGGGGTGTCTCTCTATTCAGGGTTTGGGGTGTCTCTCTATTTAGGGTCTGGGGTGTCTCTCTATTCAGGGTCTGGAGTGTCTCTCTATTTAGGGTCAGGAGTGTCTCTCTATTCAGTTTCTGGGGTCTCTCTCTATTCAGGCTCTGGGGTCTCTCTCTATTCAGGGTCCGGGGTCTCTCTCCATTCAGGCTCTGGGGTCTCTCACTATTCAGGGTCTGGGGTGTCTCTCTATTCAGGGTCTTGGGTGTCTCTCTGTTCAAGGTCTGGGGTGTCTGTCTATTCAGGGTCTGGGGTGTCTCTCTATTCAGGGTCTGTGATGTCTCCTATTCAGAGTATGGGGTATCTGTCTATTCAGGGTCTGGGATGTCTCCTATTCAGAGTCTGGGTTGTCTCTCTATTCGGGGTCCGGGGTCTCTCTCTATTCAGTGTCTGGAGTTTCTCACTATTCAGGGTCTGGGGTCTCCCTCTATTCAGGGTCTGGGGTGTCTCTCTATTCAGGGTCTGGGGTGTCTCTCTATTTAGGATCAGGAGTGTCTCTCTATTCAGGGTCTGGGGTCACTATCTTTTCAGGGTCTGGGGTGTCTCTCTACTCACGATCTGGGGTGTCTCCTATTCAGGATCTGGAGTGTCTCTCTATTCAGGGTGTGGGTTGCCTCTCTATTCAGGGTCTGGGGTGTCTCTCTATTCAGGGTCTGAGGTGTCTCTCTATTCAGGGTCTGGAGTGTCTCTCTATTCAGGGTCTGCGGTGTCTCGCTATTCAGGGTCTGAGTTGTCTCTCTATTCAGGGTCTGCGGTGTCTCTCTATTCAGGGTCTGGAGTGTCACTCTTTTGAGGGTCTGGAGTGTCTTTATGTTCAGGGTCTGGGGTGTCTTTCTGCTCAGGGTCTGGGGTGTCTCTCTACTCAGGGTCTCGGGTGTCTCTCTATTCGGGGTCTGGGGTCTCTCTCTATTCAGGGTCTGGGGAGTCTCTCTAATCAGGGTCTGGGGTCTCTGTCTATTCAGGGTCTGGGGTCTCTCTGTATTTAGGGTCTGGGGTCTCTCTCTATACAGGGTCTGGAGTTTCAGTCTATTGAGGGTCTGGAGTGTCTCTCTATTGAGGGTCTGAGGTGTCTCATATTCAGGGACTGGGGTGCCTCTCAATTCAGGGTCTGGGTTGTCTCTCCTTTCAGGGTCTTGGGGGTCTCTCTATTCAGGTTCTGGGACGTCTCCTATTCAGGGTCTGGGGTCCCTCTCTATTCAGTGTCTGGAGTGTCTCTCTATTCAGGGTCTGGGGTGTCTCCTATTCAGGGTCTGAGGTTTCTCTCTATTCAGGGTCTGTTGTCTCTCACTATTCAGTGTCTGGGGTCTCTCTCTATTCAGGGTCTGTGGTGTCTCTCTATTCAGGGTCTGTGGTGTCTCTCTATTCAGGGTCTGCGGTGTCTCTCTATTCAGGGTCTGGGGTATCTCTCTATTCAGGGTCTGCGGTGTGTCTCTATTCAGGCTCTGGAGTGTCTCTCTTTTGAGGGTCTGGATTGTCTTTATATTCAGGGTCAGGGGTGTCTTTCCGCTCAGGGTCTGGGGTGTCTTTATTCAGGGTCTCGGGTGTCTCTCTATTCAGGGTCTGGGTTCTCTCTCTATTCAGGGTCTGGATTGTCTCTCTATTCAGGGTCTGGGGTCTCTCTCTATTCAGGGTCTGGGGTCTCTCTCTATTCAGAGTTTGGGTTCACTCTCTTTTCAGTGTCTGGGGTCTCTCTTTATTCAGGGTCTGGAGTGTCTCTCTATTCAGGATCTGGGGTCTCACTCTATTCAGGGTCTGGAGTGTCTCTCTCCATTCAGGGTCTGGGGTCTCTCACTATTGAGGTTCTGGGTTGTCCCTCTATTCAGGGTCTGGGCACCCTGTCTATTCAGGGTCTGGGGTGTCTCCTATTCATGGTCTGGGGTGTCTCTCTATTCAGGGTCTGGGGTGTCTCTCTATTCGGGTCTGGGATGTCTCTCTATTCAGGGTCTGCGCTGTCTCTCTATTCAGGGTCAGGGGTTTCTGTCTATTCAGGGTCTGCGGTGTCTCTCTATTCAGGGCCTGGGGTGTCTCTCTATTCAGGTTCTGGGGTGTCTCTCAATTCAGGGTCTGGGATGTCTCTCTATTCAGGGTCTGGAGTGCCTTCTATTCAGGGTCTGGGGTGTCTTTCTAATCAGGGTCTGGGGTGACTCCCTATTCAGGGTCTGGGGTGTCTCTCTATTCAGGGTCTGCAGTGTCTCTCTATTCAGGGTCTGGAGTGTCTCTCTTTTGAGGGTTTGGAGTGTCCTTATATTCAGGGTCTGGGGTGTCTTACTACTCAGGTTCGGGGGTGTCTCTCTATTCAGGGTCTGCGTTGTCTCTCTATTCAGGGTCTGGGGTGCCTCTCTATTCAGGGTCTGGGGTCTCTCTCTATTCAGGTTCTGGAGTGTCCCTCTATTCAGGGTCTGGGGTGTCACTTTATTCTGGGTCTGGGG
Organism: Isurus oxyrinchus; assembly: GCA_026770705.1. Classification (NCBI taxonomy): domain Eukaryota; kingdom Metazoa; phylum Chordata; class Chondrichthyes; order Lamniformes; family Lamnidae; genus Isurus; species Isurus oxyrinchus. Next base: position 10,117 of record JANJGN010002029.1, read on the forward strand.
TCTCTCTCTATTCAGGGTCTGGGTTCTCTCTCTATTCAGAATCTGGCGTCTCCCTCTATTCAGGGTTTGGGGTCTCTCTCTGTTCAGGGTCTGGGGTGTCTGTCTATTCAGGGTCTGGGGTCTCTCTCTATTTAAGGTCTGGGGTCTCTCTCTATACAGGGTCTGGAGTGTCTGTCTATTGAGGGTCTGGAGTGTCTCTCTATTGAGGGTCTGAGGTGTCTCCTATTCAGGGTCTGGGGTGTCTCTCTATTCAGGGTCAGGAGTGTCGCTCTATTCAGGGTCAGGAGTGTCTCTCTAGTCAGGGTCTGGGGTGTCTCTCTATTCAGGGTCTGCGCTGTCTCTCTATTCAGGGACTGGGGTGTCTCACTATTCAGGGGCTGGGCTCTCTCTCTATTCAGGGTCTGTGGTGTCTCTGTATTCAGGGTCTGGAGTGTCTCTCTATTCAGGGTCTGCGATGTCTCTCTGTTCAGGGTCTTGGGTGTCTCTCTATTTCGGGTCTGGAGTGTCTCTCTATTCAGGGTCTGGGGTGTCTCTCTATTCAGGGTCTGGGGTGTCTCTCTATTCAGGGTCTGGGGTCTCTCTCTATTCATAGTCTGGGGTCTCTCTCTATTGAGGGTCTGGATTGTCTCTCTTTTGAGGGTCTGGAGAGTCTCTCTATTCAGGGTCTGGGATGTCTCATATTCAGGGTCTGGGATCTCTCTCTATTCAGGGTCTGGAGTGTCTCCTATTCAGGGTCTGGGAACTCTCTATTCAGGGTCTGTGGTGTCTCTCTATTCAGGGTCCGCGGTGTCTCTCTATTCAGGGTCTGGGGTCTCTCTCTATTCAGGGTCTGGGGTCTATGTCTATTCAGGTTCTGTGGTCTCTCTCTATTCAGGATCTGGTTTCTCTGTCTATTGAGGGTGTGGAGTGTCTCTCTATTGAGGCTCTGGAGTGTCTCTCTATTCAGGGACTGGGATGACTCCTCTTCAGGGGCTGGGCTCTCTCTCTATTCGGGGTCTGTGGTGTCTCTGTATTCAGGGTCTGGAGTGTCTCTCTATTCAGGGTCTGGGGTCTCTCACTAATCAGGGTTTGAGTTGTCGCTCTATTCAGGTTCTGGGGTGTCTCTCTATTCAGGGTCTGGAGTGTCTCTCTATTAAGGGTCTGGAGTGTCTCTCTATTCAGGGTCTGGGGTCACTCACTAATCAGGTTTTGGGGTGTCTCTCTATTTAGGGTTTGGAGTGTCTCTCTATTCCGGATCTGGGCTCTCTCTCCATTCAGGGTCTGGGGTCACTCACTATTCAGGATCTGGGGTGTCGCTCTATTCAGGGTCTGGGGTGTCTCTCTATTCAGGGTCTGGAGTGTCTCTCGATTCAGGGTCTGGGGTCTCTCTCTATTCAGGGTCTGGAGTGTCTCTCTATTTAGGGTCTGGGGTCAATCTCTATTCATGGTCTCGAGTGTCTCCCTATTCACGGTCTGGGGTCTCTCTGTATTCAGGGTCTGGAGTGTATCTCTCCTTTCGGGGTCTGGGGTCTCTCACTATTCAGGGTCTGTGGTGTCTCTTTATTCAGGTCTAAGTGTCTCTCTATTCAGGGTCTGGGGTTTCTCTCTATTCAGGGTCTGGGGTGTCTCTCTATGCAGGGTCTGGGGTGTCTCTCTATTCAGGGTCTTGAGTGTCTCGCTATTCAGGGCCTGAGGTGTCTCTCTATTCAGGGTCTGCGGTGTCTCGCTATTCAGGGTCTGTGGTGTCTCTCTATTCAGGGTCTGAGGTGTATCTCTATTCAGGGTCTGCGGTGTCTCTCTATTCAGGGTCTGGAGTGTCTCTCTTTTGAGAGTGTGGAGTGTCTTTATATTCAGGGTCTGGGGTTTCTCTCTATTCAGGGTTTGGGGTGTCTCTCTATTCAGGGTCTGGTGTGTCTCTCTATTCAGGGTCTCGGGTGTCTCTCTATTCAGGGTCTGGAGTGTCTGTCTATTCAGGGTCTGGGTTCTCTCTCTATTCAGGGTCTGGATTGTCTCTCTATTCATGGTCTGGGGTCTCTGTCTATTCAGGGTCTGGGGTGTCTCTCTATTCAGGGTCTGGGGTCTCTGTCTATTCAGGGTCTGGAGTGTCTCTCTATTGAGGGTCTGAGGGGTCTCCTATTCAGTGTCTGGGGTGTCTCCTATTCAGGGTCTGGTGTGTCTCTCTATTCAGTGTCTTGGGTGTCTCTCTATTCAGGCTCTGGGGTGTCTGCTATTCAGGGTGTGGGGTGACTCTCTATTTAGGGTCTGGGGTGTCTCTCTTTTCAGGGTCTAGGTTCTCTCTCTAACCACGGTCTGGGGTCTCTGTCTATTCAGGGTCTGGGGTCTCTCACTATTCAGGGTCTGAGGTCCCTCTCTATTCAGGGTCTGGAGTGTCGCTCTATTGAGGGCCTGAGGTGTCTCCTATTCAGGGTGTGAGGTTTCTCTCTATTCAGGGTCTGGGGTCTCTCACTATTCAGGGTCAGGGGTGTCTCTCTCTATTCAGGGTCTGTGGTCTCTCACTATTCAGGGTCTGGGGTGTCTCTCTATTCAGGGTCTGGCGTGTCTCTCTATTTAGGGTCTGGGGTGTCTCTCTATTCAGGGTCTGGAGTGTCTCTCTATTTAGGGTCAGGAGTGTCTCTCTATTCAGTTTCTGGGGTCTCTCTCTATTCAGGCTCTGGGGTCTCTCTCTATTCAGGGTCCGGGGTCTCTCTCCATTCAGGCTCTGGGGTCTCTCACTATTCAGGGTCTGGGGTGTCTCTCTATTCAGGGTCTTGGGTGTCTCTCTGTTCAAGGTCTGGGGTGTCTGTCTATTCAGGGTCTGGGGTGTCTCTCTATTCAGGGTCTGTGAATCTCCTATTCAGAGTATGGGGTATCTGTCTATTCAGGGTCTGGGATGTCTCCTATTCAGAGTATGGGGTATCTGTCTATTCAGGGTCTGGGATGTCTCCTATTCAGAGTCTGGGGTGTCTCTCTATTCGGGGTCCGGGGTCTCTCTCTATTCAGTGTCTGGAGTTTCTCACTATTCAGGGTCTGGGGTCTCCCTCTATTCAGGGTCTGGGGTGTCTCTCTATTCAGGGTCTGGGGTGTCTCTCTATTTAGGATCAGGAGTGTCTCTCTATTCAGGGTCTGGGGTCACTATCTTTTCAGGGTCTGGGGTGTCTCTCTACTCACGATCTGGGGTGTCTCCTATTCAGGATCTGGAGTGTCTCTCTATTCAGGATGTGGGTTGCCTCTCTATTCAGGGTCTGGGGTGTCTCTCTATTCAGGGTCTGAGGTGTCTCTCTATTCAGGGTCTGGAGTGTCTCTCTATTCAGGGTCTGGGGTATCTCTCTATTCAGGGTCTGCGGTGCGTCTCTATTCAGGCTCTGGAGTGTCTCTCTTTTGAGGGTCTGGATTGTCTTTATATTCAGGGTCAGGGGTGTCTTTCCGCTCAGGGTCTGGGGTTTCTTTATTCAGGGTCTCGGGTGTCTCTCTATTCAGTTTCTGGGGTCTCTCTCTATTCAGGCTCTGGGGTCTCTCTCTATTCAGGGTCCGGGGTCTCTCTCCATTCAGGCTCTGGGGTCTCTCACTATTCAGGGTCTGGGGTGTCTCTCTATTCAGGGTCTTGGGTGTCTCTCTGTTCAAGGTCTGGGGTATCTGTCTATTCAGGGTCTGGGGTGTCTCTCTATTCAGGGTCTGTGATGTCTCCTATTCAGAGTATGGGGTATCTGTCTATTCAGGGTCTGGGATGTCTCCTATTCAGAGTCTGGGGTGTCTCTCTATTCGGGGTCCGGGGTCTCTCTCTATTCAGTGTCTGGAGTTTCTCACTATTCAGGGTCTGGGGTCTCCCTCTATTCAGGGTCTGGGGTGTCTCTCTATTCAGGGTCTGGGGTGTCTCTCTATTTAGGATCAGGAGTGTCTCTCTATTCAGGGTCTGGGGTCACTATCTTTTCAGGGTCTGGGGTGTCTCTCTACTCACGATCTGGGGTGTCTCCTATTCAGGATCTGGGGTGTCTCTCTATTCAGGGTCTGAGGTGTCTCTCTATTCAGGGTCTGGAGTGTCTCTCTATTCAGGGTCTGCGGTGTCTCGCTATTCAGGGTCTTTGGTGTCTCTCTATTCAGGGTCTGAGTTGTCTCTCTATTCAGGGTCTGCGGTGTCTCTCTATTCAGGGTCTGGAGTGTCACTCTTTTGAGGGTCTGGAGTGTCTTTATGTTCAGGGTCTGGGGTGTCTTTCTGCTCAGGGTCTGGGGTGTCTCTCTACTCAGGGTCTCGGGTGTCTCTCTATTCGGGGTCTGGGGTCTCTCTCTATTCAGGGTCTGGGGAGTCTCTCTAATCAGGGTCTGGGGTCTCTGTCTATTCAGGGTCTGGGGTCTCTCTGTATTTAGGGTCTGGGGTCTCTCTCTATACAGGGTCTGGAGTTTCAGTCTATTGAGGGTCTGGAGTGTCTCTCTATTGAGGGTCTGAGGTGTCTCATATTCAGGGACTGGGCTGCCTCTCAATTCAGGGTCTGGGTTGTCTCTCCATTCAGGGTCTTGGGGGTCTCTCTATTCAGGTTCTGGGGTGTCTCCTATTCAGGGTCTGGGACGTCTCTCTATTCAGGGTCTGGGGTCCCTCTCTATTCAGTGTCTGGAGTGTCTCTCTATTCAGGGTCTGGGGTGTCTCCTATTCAGGGTCTGAGGTTTCTCTCTATTCAGGGTCTGTTGTCTCTCACTATTCAGGGTCAGGGGTGTCTCTCTCTATTCAGTGTCTGGGGTCTCTCTCTATTCAGGGTCTGTGGTGTCTCTCTATTCAGGGTCTGCGGTGCCTCTCAATTCAGGGTCTGGGTTGTCTCTCCATTCAGGGTCTTGGGGGTCTCTCTATTCAGGTTCTGGGGTGTCTCCTATTCAGGGTCTGGGACGTCTCTCTATTCAGGGTCTGGGGTCCCTCTCTATTCAGTGTCTGGAGTGTCTCTCTATTCAGGGTCTGGGGTGTCTCCTATTCAGGGTCTGAGGTTTCTCTCTATTCAGGGTCTGTTGTCTCTCACTATTCAGGGTCAGGGGTGTCTCTCTATTCAGGGTCTGTGGTGTCTCTCTATTCAGGGTCTGCGGTGTGTCTCTATTCAGGCTCTGGAGTGTCTCTCTTTTGAGGGTCTGGATTGTCTTTATATTCAGGGTCAGGGGTGTCTTTCCGCTCAGGGTCTGGGGTGTCTTTATTCAGGGTCTCGGGTGTCTCTCTATTCAGGGTCTGGGTTCTCTCTCTATTCAGGGTCTGGATTGTCTCTCTATTCAGGGTCTGGGGTCTCTCTCTATTCAGGGTCTGGGGTCTCTCTCTATTCAGAGTTTGGGTTCACTCTCTTTTCAGTGTCTGGGGTCTCTCTTTATTCAGGGTCTGGAGTGTCTCTCTATTCAGGATCTGGGGTCTCACTCTATTCAGGGTCTGGAGTGTCTCTCTCCATTCAGGGTCTGGGGTCTCTCACTATTCAGGGTCTGTGGTGTCTCTCTATTCAGTGTGTGGGGTGTCTCTCTATTCAGGGTCTTGGTTCTCTGTCTTTTCAGGGTCTGGCGTGTCTCCTATTCAGGGTCTGGGGTGTCTCTCTATTCAGGGTCTGGGATCTGTCTCTATTCAGGTTCTGGAGTGTCTCTCTCCATTTGAGGTCTGGGGTCTCTCACTATTGAGGTTCTGGGTTGTCTCTCTATTCAGGGTCTGGGCTCCCTGTCTATTCAGGGTCAGGGGTGTCTCCTATTCAGGGTCTGGGGTGTCTCGCTATTCAGGGTCTGGCGTGTCTCTCTATTCGGGTCTGGGATGTCTCTCTATTCAGGGTCTGCGCTGTCTCTCTATTCAGGGTCAGGGGTTTCTGTTTATTCAGGGTCTGCGGTGTCTCTCTATTCAGGTTCTGGGGTGTCTCTCAATTCAGGGTCTGGGATGTCACTCTATTCAGGGTCTGGAGTGCCTTCTATTCAGGGTCTGGGGTGTCTTTCTAATCAGGGTCTGGGGTGACTCCCTATTCAGGGTCTGGGGTGTCTCTCTATTCAGGGTCTGCAGTGTCTCTCTATTCTGGGTCTGGAGTGTCTCTCTTTTGAGGGTTTGGAGTGTCCTTATATTCAGGGTCTGGGGTGTCTTACTACTCAGGTTCGGGGGTGTCTCTCTATTCAGGGTCTGCGTTGTCTCTCTATTCAGGGTCTGGGGTGCCTCTCTATTCAGGGTCTGGGGTCTCTCTCTATTCAGGTTCTGGAGTGTCTCTCTATTCAGGGTCTGGGGTGTCACTTTATTCTGGGTCTGGGGTCTCTCTCTATTCAGGGTCTGGGTTCCCTCTCTATTCAGGATCTGGCGTCTCCCTCTATTCAGGGTTTGGGGTCTCTCTCTGTTCAGGGTCTGGGGTGTCTGTCTATTCAGGGTCTGGGGTCTCTCTCTATTTAAGGTCTGGGGTCTCTCTCTATACAGGGTCTGGAGTGTCTGTCTATTGAGGGTCTGGAGTGTCTCTCTATTGAGGGTCTGAGGTGTCTCCTATTCAGGGTCTGAGGTGTCTCTCTATTCAGGGTCAGGAGTGTCTCTCTATTCAGGGTCAGGAGTGTCTCTCTATTCAGGTTCTGGGGTGTCGCTCTATTCATGGTCTGGGATGTCTCTCTATTCAGGGCCTGAGGTCTCTCTCTATTCAGGGTCTGTGGTGTCTCGCTATTCAGGGTCTGTGGTGTCTCTCTATTCAGGGTCTGAGGTGTATCTCTATTCAGGGTCTGCGGTGTCTCTCTATTCAGGGTCTGGAGTGTCTCTCTTTTGAGGGTCTGGAGTGTCTTTATATTGAGGGTCTGGGGTGTCTCTCTATTCAGGGTCTGGGGTGTCTCTCTATTCAGGGTCTGGGGTGTCTCTCTATTCTGGGTCCGGGGTCTCTCACTATTCAGGGTTTGGGGTGTCTCTCTATTCAGGGTCTGGGGTGTCTCTCTATACAGGGTCTCGGGTGCCTCTCTATTCAGGGTCTGGATTGTCTCTCTATTCGGGGTCTGGTGTCTCTCTCAATTCAGCGTCAGGGGTGTCTCTCTATTCAGTGTCATGGGAGTCTCTCTATTCAGGGTCTGGTGTGTCTCCTATTCAGGGTGTGGGTTGACTCTCTATTCAGGGTCTGGGGTGTCTCTCTTTTCAGGGTCTGGGATCTCTCTCTAACCACGGTCTGGGGTCTCTGTCTATTCGGGGTCTGGGGACTCTCACTATTCAGGGTCTGGGGTCCCTCTCTATTCAGGGTCTGGAGTGTCTCTCTATTGAGGGTCTGGGGTGTCTCCTATTCAGGGTCTGAGGTTTCTCTCTATTCAAGTTCTGGGGTCTCTCACTATTCAGGGTCTGGAGTGTCTGTCTATTGAGGGTCTGGAGTGTCTCTCTATTGAGGGTCTGAGGTGTCTCCTATTCAGGGTCTGGGGTGTCTCTCTATTCAGGGTCAGGAGTGTCTCTCTATTCAGGGTCAGGAGTGTCTCTCTATTCAGGGTCTGGGGTGTCTCTCTATTCAGGGACTGGGGTGTCTCTCTATTCAGGGTCTGGGGGCTCTGTCTATTCAGGGTCTGGGGAGTCTCTCTAATCAGGGTCTGGGGTCTCTGTCTATTCAGGGTCTGGGGTCTCTCTGTATTTAGGGTCTGGGGTCTCTCTCTATACAGGGTCTGGGGTCTCTCTCTATTCAGGGTCTGGGTTGTCTCTCTATTCAGTGTCTTGGGTGTCTCTCTATTCAGGGTCTGGTGTGTCTCCTATTCAGGGTCTGGGGTGACTCTCTATTCAGGGTCTGGGGTGTCTCTCTTTTCAGGGTCTGGGATCTCTCTCTAACCTCGGTCTGGGGTCTCTGTCTATTCGGGGTCTGGGGACTCTCACTATTCAGGGTCTGGGGTCCCTCTCTATTCAGGGTCTGGAGTGTCTCTCTATTGAGGGTCTGGGGTGTCTCCTATTCAGGGTCTGAGGTTTCTCTCTATTCAAGTTCTGGGGTCTCTCACTATTCAGGGTCAGGTGTGTCTCTCTCTTTTCAGGGTCTGTGGTCTCTCACTATTCAGGGTCTTTGGTGTCTCTCTATTCAGGGTCTGAGGTGTCTCTCTATTCAGGGTCTGGAGTGTCTCTCTTTTGAGGATATGGAGTGTCTTTATATTCAGGGTCTGGGGTGTCTTTCTGCTCAGGGTCTGGGGTGTCTCTCTATTCAGGGTCTCGGGTGTCTCTCTATTCAGGGTCTGGTGTGTCTCTCTATTCAGGGTCTGAGTTCTCTCTCTATTCAGGGTCTGGAGTGTCTCTCTATTCAGGGTCTGAGTTCTCTCTCTATTCAGGGTCTGGAGTGTCTCTCTATTCGGGGTCTGGGGTCTCTCTCCTTTCATGGTCTGGGGTGTCTCTCTTTTCAGGGTCTGCGGTGTCTCTCTATTCAGGGACTGGGGTGTCTCTCTATTCAGGGTCTGGGGTCTCTGTCTATTCAGGGTCTGGGGTCTCTCTCTATACAGGGTCTGGAGTGTCTGTCTATTGAGGGTCTGGAGTGTCTCTCTATTGAGGGTCTGAGGTGTCTCCTATTCAGGGTCTTGGGGGTCTCTCTATTGAGGGTCTGGGATCTCTCTCTAACCACTGACTGGGTTCTCTGTCTATTCAAGGTCTGGGGTCTCTCACTATTCAGGGTCTGGGATGTCTCTCGTTTCAGGGTCTGGGGTCTCTCTCTATTCAGGGTTTGGAGTTTCTCTCTATTCAGGGTCTGCGGTGTCTCGCTATTCAGGGTCTGCGGTGTCTCGCTATTCAGGGCCTGTGGTGTCTCTCTATTCAGGGTCTGCGGTGTCTCTATTCAGGTTCTGGGGTATCTCTCTATTCAGGGTCTGCGGTGTATCTCTATTCAGGCTCTGGAGTGTCTCTCTTTTGAGGGTCTGGATTGTCTTTATATTCAGGGTCTGGGGTGTCTTTCTGCTCAGGGTCTGGGGTGTCTTTATTCAGGGTCTCGGGTGTCTCTCTATTCAGGGTCTGGGTTCTCTCTCTATTCAGGGTCTGGATTGTCTCTCTATTCAGGGTCTGGGGTCTCTCTCCATTCAGGGTCTGGGGTCTCTCTCTATTCAGTGTTTGGGTTCACTCTCTTTTCAGGGTCTGGGGTCTCTCTTTATTCAGGGTCTGTGGTGTGTCTCTATTCAGTGTGTGGCGTGTCTCACTATTCAGGTTCTTGGTTCTCTGTCTTTTCAGGGTCTGGCGTGTATCCTATTCAGGGTCTGGGGTCTCTCTCTATTCAGGGTCTGGAGTGTCTCCCTCCATTCAGGGTCTGGGGTCTCTCACTATTCAGGGTCTGGCGTGTCTTCTATTCAGGGTCTGGGGTGTCTCTCTATTCAGGGTCTGGGGTCTGTCTCTATTCAGGTTCTGGAGTGTCTCTCACCATTCGGGGGCTGGGGTCTCTCACTATTGAGGTTCTGGGTTGTCTCTCTATTCAGGGTCTGGGCTCCCTGTCTATTCAGGGTCTGCGTTGTCTCTGTATTCAGGTTCTGGGGTGCCTCTCTATTCAGGGTCTGGGGTCTCTCTCTATTCAGGGTCTGGGGTGTCTCTCTATTCAGGATCTGTCGTCTCTCTCTATTCAGGGTCTGGGGTCTCTCTCTATTTAGGGTCTGGGGTCTCTCTCTATACAGGGTCTGGAGTGTCTGTCTATTGAGGGTCTGGAGTGTCTCTCTATTGAGGGTCTGAGGTGTCTCCTATTCAGGGTCTGGGGTGTCTCTCTATTCAAGGTCAGGAGTGTCTCTCTATTCAGGGTCAGGAGTGTCTCTCTATTCAGGGTCTGGGGTGTCTCTCTATTCAGGGTCTGGGGTGTCTCTCTATTCAGGGCCTGAGGTCTCTCTCTATTCAGGGTCTGTGGTGTCTCGCTATTCAGGGTCTGTGGTGTCTCTCTATTCAGGGTCTGAGGTGTATCTCTATTCAGGGTCTGCGGAGTGTCTCTATTCAGGGGCTGGAGTGTCTCTCTTTTGAGGGTCTGGAGTGTCTTTATATTGAGGGTCTGGGGTGTCTCTCTATTCAGGGTCTGGGATGTCTCTCTATTCAGGGTCAGGGGTGCCTCTCTATTCAGATTCTCGGGTGCCTCTCTATTCAGGGTCTGGAGTGTCTCTCTATTCAGGGTCTGGGTTCTCTCTCTATTCAGGGTCTGGATTGTCTCTCTATTCGGGGTCTGGGGTCTCTCTCTATTCAGGGTCTGGGTTGTCTCTCTATTCAGGGTCTGCGGTGTCTCTCTATTCAGGGACTGGGGTGTCTCTCTATTCAGGGTCTGGGGTCTCTGTCTATTCAGGGTCTGGGATGTCTCTCTAATCAGTGTCTGTGGTCTCTGTCTATTTAGGGTCTGGGGTGTCTCTCTATTCAGGGTCTGGTGTGTCTCCTATTCAGGGTGTGGGGTGACTCTCTATTCAGGGTCTGGGGTGTCTCTCTTTTCAGGGTCTGGGATCTCTCTCTAACCACGGTCTGGGGTCTCTGTCTATTCGGGGTCTGGGGACTCTCACTATTCAGGGTCTGGGGTCCCTCTCTATTCAGGGTCTGGAGTGTCTCTCTATTGAGGGTCTGGGGTGTCTCCTATTCAGGGTCTGAGGTTTCTCTCTATTCAAGTTCTGGTGTCTCTCACTATTCAGGGTCAGGTGTGTCTCTCTCTTTTCAGGGTCTGTGGTCTCTCACTATTCAGGGTCTTTGGTGTCTCTCTATTCAGGGTCTGAGGTGTCTCTCTATTCAGGGTCTGGAGTGTCTCTCTTTTGAGGGTATGGAGTGTCTTTATATTCAGGGTCTGGGGTGTCTTTCTGCTCAGGGTCTGGGGTGTCTCTCTATTCAGGGTCTCGGGTGTCTCTCTATTCAGGGTCTGGTGTGTCTCTCTATTCAGGGTCTGAGTTCTCTCTCTATTCAGGGTCTGGAGTGTCTCTCTATTCAGGGTCTGGGGTGTCTCTATTCGGGGTCTGGGGTCTCTCTCCTTTCATGGTCTGGGGTGTCTCTCTTTTCAGGGTCTGCGGTGTCTCTCTATTCAGGGACTGGGGTGTCTCTCTATTCAGGGTCTGGGGTCTCTGTCTATTCAGGGTCTGGGGTCTCTCTCTATACAGGGTCTGGAGTGTCTGTCTATTGAGGGTCTGGAGTGTCTCTCTATTGAGGGTCTGAGGTGTCTCCTATTCAGGGTCTGGGGTGTCTCTCTATTCAGGGTCTTGGGGGTCTCTCTATTCAGGGTCTGGGATCTCTCTCTAACCACTGACTGGGTTCTCTGTCTATTCAAGGTCTGGGGTCTCTCACTATTCAGGGTCTGGGATGTCTCTCTATTCAGGGTCTGGGGTCTCTCTCTATTCAGGGTTTGGAGTTTCTCTCTATTCAGGGTCTGCGGTGTCTCGCTATTCAGGGTCTGCGGTGTCTCGCTATTCAGGGCCTGTGGTGTCTCGCTATTCAGGGTCTGGGGTGTCTCGATTCAGGTTCTGGAGTGTCTCTCTATTGAGGGTCTGGGGTGTCTCCTATTCAGGGTCTGAGGTTTCTCTCTATTCAGGGTCTGGGGTGTCTCTCTATTCAGGGTCTGGGGTGTCTCTCTATTCAGGGTCTGAGGTTTCTCTCTATTCAGGGTCTGGGGTGTCTCTCTATTCAGGGTCTGGGGTGTCTCTCCATTCAGGGTCTGGGTTGTCTCTCCATTCAGGGTCTTGGGGGTCTCTCTATTCAGGGTTTGGGATCTCTCTCTAACCACTTTCTGGGATCTCTGTCTATTCAGGGTCTGGGGTCTCTCACTATTCAGGGTCTGGGATGTCTCTCTATTCAGGGTCTGGGTCCCTCTCTATTCAGGGTCTGGAGTGTCTCTCTGTTGAGGGTCTGGGGTGTCTCGTATTCAGGGTCTGAGGTTTCTTTCTATTCAGGGTCTGGGGTCTCTCACTATTATGGGTCAGGGGTGTCTCGCTCTATTCAGGGTCTGGGGTCTCTCACTATTCAGGGTCAGGGGTGTCTCTCTCTATTCAGTGTCTGGGGTCTCTCTCTATTCAGGGTTTGGAGTTTCTCTCTATTCAGGGTCTGCGGTGTCTCGCTATTCAGGGTCTGTGGTGTCTCTCTATTCAGGGTCTGCGGTGTCTCTCTATTCAGGGTCTGGGGTATCTCTCTATTCAGGGTCTGCGGTGTATCTCTATTCAGGCTCTGGAGTGTCTCTCTTTTGAGGGTCTGGAGTGTCTTTATATTCAGGGTCTGGGGTGTCTTTATTCAGGGTCTGGGGTGTGTCTCTATTCGGGTCTGGGATGTCTCTCTATTCAGGGTCTGCGCTGTCTCTCTATTCAGGGTCAGGGGTTTCTGTCTATTCAGGGTCTAGGGTGTACCTCTATTCAGGATCTGTGGTGTCTCTCTATTCAGGGTCTGGGATGTCTCTCTATTCAGGGTCTGGGATGTCTCTCTATTCAGGGTCTTGAGTGCCTTCTATTCAGGGTCTGGGGTGTCTTTCTAATCAGGGTCTGGGGTGACTCCCTATTCAGGGTCTGGGGTGTCTCTCTATTCAGAGTCTGCAGTGTCTCTCTATTCAGGGTCTGGAGTGTCTCTCTTTTGAGGGTCTGGAGTTTCCTTATATTCAGGGTCTGGGGTGTCTTACTACTCAGGTTCAGGGGTGTCTCTCTATTCAGGGTCTGAGGTCTCTCTCTATTCAGGTTCTGGAGTGTCTCTCTATTCAGGGTCTTGGGTCTCTCTCTATTCAGGTTCTGGGTTGTCTCTCTATTCAGGGTCTGGGGTGTCACTTTATTCAGGATCTGGGGTCTCTCTCTATTCAGGGTCTGGGGTCTCCCTCTCTTCAGGATCTGGCGTCTCTCTCTATTCAGGGTTTGGCGTCTCTCTCTGTACAGGGTCTGGATTGTCTGTCTATTCAGGGTCTGGAGTGTCTCTCTATTGAGGGTCTGAGGTGTCTCCTATTCAGGGTCTGGGGTGTCTCTGTATTCAGGGTCAGGAGCGTCTCTATTCAGGGTCAGGAGTGTCTCTCTAATCAGGGTCTGGTTTTCTCTCTCTATTCAGGGTCTGGAGTGTCTCACTATTCAGGGTCTCGGGTGTCTCTCTATTCAGGGTCTGGGATGTCTCTCTATTCGGGGTCAGGGGTCTCTCTCTATTCAGGGTCTGGGGTGTCTCTCTATTCAGGGTCTGCGTTGTCTCTCTATTCAGGGACTGGGGTGTCTCTCTATTCAGGGTCTGGGGTCTCTGTCTATTCAGGGTCTGGGGTGTCTCTCTAGTCAGGGTCTGGGGTCTCTGTCTATTCAGGGTCTCGGGTGTCTCTCTATTCAGGGTCTGCGGTGTCTCTCTATTGAGGGACTAGGGTGTCTCTCTATTCAGGGTCTGGAGTGTCTCTCTAATCAGGGTCTGGTGTTCTCTCTCTATTCAGGGTCTGGAGTGTCTCTCTATTCAGGGTCTCGGGTGTCTCTCTATTCAGGGTCTGGGGTGTCTCTCTATTCAGTGTGTGGCGTGTCTCACTATTCAGGTTCTTGGTTCTCTGTCTTTTCAGGGTCTGGCGTGTATCCTATTCAGGGTCTGGGGTCTCTCTCTATTCAGGGTCTGGAGTGTCTCCCTCCATTCAGGGTCTGGGGTCTCTCACTATTCAGGGTCTGGCGTGTCTTCTATTCAGGGTCTGGGGTGTCTCTCTATTCAGGGTCTGGGGTCTGTCTCTATTCAGGTTCTGGAGTGTCTCTCACCATTCGGGGGCTGGGGTCTCTCACTATTGAGGTTCTGGGTTGTCTCTCTATTCAGGGTCTGGGCTCCCTGTCTATTCAGGGTCTGCGTTGTCTCTGTATTCAGGTTCTGGGGTGCCTCTCTATTCAGGGTCTGGGGTCTCTCTCTATTCAGGGTCTGGGGTGTCTCTCTATTCAGGATCTGTCGTCTCTCTCTATTCAGGGTCTGGGGTCTCTCTCTATTTAGGGTCTGGGGTCTCTCTCTATACAGGGTCTGGAGTGTCTGTCTATTGAGGGTCTGGAGTGTCTCTCTATTGAGGGTCTGAGGTGTCTCCTATTCAGGGTCTGGGGTGTCTCTCTATTCAAGGTCAGGAGTGTCTCTCTATTCAGGGTCAGGAGTGTCTCTCTATTCAGGGTCTGGGGTGTCTCTCTATTCAGGGTCTGGGGTGTCTCTCTATTCAGGGCCTGAGGTCTCTCTCTATTCAGGGTCTGTGGTGTCTCGCTATTCAGGGTCTGTGGTGTCTCTCTATTCAGGGTCTGAGGTGTATCTCTATTCAGGGTCTGCGGAGTGTCTCTATTCAGGGGCTGGAGTGTCTCTCTTTTGAGGGTCTGGAGTGTCTTTATATTGAGGGTCTGGGGTGTCTCTCTATTCAGGGTCTGGGATGTCTCTCTATTCAGGGTCAGGGGTGCCTCTCTATTCAGATTCTCGGGTGCCTCTCTATTCAGGGTCTGGAGTGTCTCTCTATTCAGGGTCTGGGTTCTCTCTCTATTCAGGGTCTGGATTGTCTCTCTATTCGGGGTCTGGGGTCTCTCTCTATTCAGGGTCTGGGTTGTCTCTCTATTCAGGGTCTGCGGTGTCTCTCTATTCAGGGACTGGGGTGTCTCTCTATTCAGGGTCTGGGGTCTCTGTCTATTCAGGGTCTGGGATGTCTCTCTAATCAGTGTCTGTGGTCTCTGTCTATTTAGGGTCTGGGGTGTCTCTCTATTCAGGGTCTGGTGTGTCTCCTATTCAGGGTGTGGGGTGACTCTCTATTCAGGGTCTGGGGTGTCTCTCTTTTCAGGGTCTGGGATCTCTCTCTAACCACGGTCTGGGGTCTCTGTCTATTCGGGGTCTGGGGACTCTCACTATTCAGGGTCTGGGGTCCCTCTCTATTCAGGGTCTGGAGTGTCTCTCTATTGAGGGTCTGGGGTGTCTCCTATTCAGGGTCTGAGGTTTCTCTCTATTCAAGTTCTGGTGTCTCTCACTATTCAGGGTCAGGTGTGTCTCTCTCTTTTCAGGGTCTGTGGTCTCTCACTATTCAGGGTCTTTGGTGTCTCTCTATTCAGGGTCTGAGGTGTCTCTCTATTCAGGGTCTGGAGTGTCTCTCTTTTGAGGGTATGGAGTGTCTTTATATTCAGGGTCTGGGGTGTCTTTCTGCTCAGGGTCTGGGGTGTCTCTCTATTCAGGGTCTCGGGTGTCTCTCTATTCAGGGTCTGGTGTGTCTCTCTATTCAGGGTCTGAGTTCTCTCTCTATTCAGGGTCTGGAGTGTCTCTCTATTCAGGGTCTGGGGTGTCTCTATTCGGGGTCTGGGGTCTCTCTCCTTTCATGGTCTGGGGTGTCTCTCTTTTCAGGGTCTGCGGTGTCTCTCTATTCAGGGACTGGGGTGTCTCTCTATTCAGGGTCTGGGGTCTCTGTCTATTCAGGGTCTGGGGTCTCTCTCTATACAGGGTCTGGAGTGTCTGTCTATTGAGGGTCTGGAGTGTCTCTCTATTGAGGGTCTGAGGTGTCTCCTATTCAGGGTCTGGGGTGTCTCTCTATTCAGGGTCTGGGTTGTCTCTCCATTCAGGGTCTTGGGGGTCTCTCTATTCAGGGTCTGGGATCTCTCTCTAACCACTGACTGGGTTCTCTGTCTATTCAAGGTCTGGGGTCTCTCACTATTCAGGGTCTGGGATGTCTCTCTATTCAGGGTCTGGGGTCTCTCTCTATTCAGGGTTTGGAGTTTCTCTCTATTCAGGGTCTGCGGTGTCTCGCTATTCAGGGTCTGCGGTGTCTCGCTATTCAGGGCCTGTGGTGTCTCTCTATTCAGGGTCTGGGGTGTCTCGATTCAGGTTCTGGAGTGTCTCTCTATTGAGGGTCTGGGGTGTCTCCTATTCAGGGTCTGAGGTTTCTCTCTATTCAGGGTCTGGGGTGTCTCTCTATTCAGGGTCTGGGGTGTCTCTCTATTCAGGGTCTGAGGTTTCTCTCTATTCAGGGTCTGGGGTGTCTCTCTATTCAGGGTCTGGGGTGTCTCTCCATTCAGGGTCTGGGTTGTCTCTCCATTCAGGGTCTTGGGGGTCTCTCTATTCAGGGTTTGGGATCTCTCTCTAACCACTTTCTGGGATCTCTGTCTATTCAGGGTCTGGGATGTCTCTCTATTCAGGGTCTGGGATGTCTCTCTATTCAGGGTCTGGAGTGTCTCTCTGTTGAGGGTCTGGGGTGTCTCGTATTCAGGGTCTGAGGTTTCTTTCTATTCAGGGTCTGGGGTCTCTCACTATTATGGGTCAGGGGTGTCTCGCTCTATTCAGGGTCTGGGGTCTCTCACTATTCAGGGTCAGGGGTGTCTCTCTCTATTCAGTGTCTGGGGTCTCTCTCTATTCAGGGTTTGGAGTTTCTCTCTATTCAGGGTCTGCGGTGTCTCGCTATTCAGGGTCTGTGGTGTCTCTCTATTCAGGGTCTGCGGTGTCTCTCTATTCAGGGTCTGGGGTATCTCTCTATTCAGGGTCTGCGGTGTATCTCTATTCAGGCTCTGGAGTGTCTCTCTTTTGAGGGTCTGGAGTGTCTTTATATTCAGGGTCTGGGGTGTCTTTATTCAGGGTCTGGGGTGTGTCTCTATTCGGGTCTGGGATGTCTCTCTATTCAGGGTCTGCGCTGTCTCTCTATTCAGGGTCAGGGGTTTCTGTCTATTCAGGGTCTAGGGTGTACCTCTATTCAGGATCTGTGGTGTCTCTCTATTCAGGGTCTGGGATGTCTCTCTATTCAGGGTCTGGGATGTCTCTCTATTCAGGGTCTTGAGTGCCTTCTATTCAGGGTCTGGGGTGTCTTTCTAATCAGGGTCTGGGGTGACTCCCTATTCAGGGTCTGGGGTGTCTCTCTATTCAGAGTCTGCAGTGTCTCTCTATTCAGGGTCTGGAGTGTCTCTCTTTTGAGGGTCTGGAGTTTCCTTATATTCAGGGTCTGGGGTGTCTTACTACTCAGGTTCAGGGGTGTCTCTCTATTCAGGGTCTGAGGTCTCTCTCCATTCAGGTTCTGGAGTGTCTCTCTATTCAGGGTCTTGGGTCTCTCTCTATTCAGGTTCTGGGTTGTCTCTCTATTCAGGGTCTGGGGTGTCACTTTATTCAGGATCTGGGGTCTCTCTCTATTCAGGGTCTGGGGTCTCCCTCTCTTCAGGATCTGGCGTCTCTCTCTATTCAGGGTTTGGCGTCTCTCTCTGTACAGGGTCTGGATTGTCTGTCTATTCAGGGTCTGGAGTGTCTCTCTATTGAGGGTCTGAGGTGTCTCCTATTCAGGGTCTGGGGTGTCTCTGTATTCAGGGTCAGGAGCGTCTCTATTCAGGGTCAGGAGTGTCTCTCTAATCAGGGTCTGGTTTTCTCTCTCTATTCAGGGTCTGGAGTGTCTCACTATTCAGGGTCTCGGGTGTCTCTCTATTCAGGGTCTGGGATGTCTCTCTATTCGGGGTCAGGGGTCTCTCTCTATTCAGGGTCTGGGGTGTCTCTCTATTCAGGGTCTGGGGTCTCTGTCTATTCAGGGTCTGGGGTGTCTCTCTAGTCAGGGTCTGGGGTCTCTGTCTATTCAGGGTCTCGGGTGTCTCTCTATTCAGGGTCTGCGGTGTCTCTCTATTGAGGGACTAGGGTGTCTCTCTATTCAGGGTCTGGAGTGTCTCTCTAATCAGGGTCTGGTGTTCTCTCTCTATTCAGGGTCTGGAGTGTCTCTCTATTCAGGGTCTCGGGTGTCTCTCTATTCAGGGTCTGGGGTGTCTCTCTATTCGGGGTCAGGGGTCTCTCTCTATTCAGGGTCTGGGGTGTCTCTCTATTCAGGGTCTGCGGTGTCTCTCTATTCAGGGACTGGGGTGTCTCTCTATTCAGTGTCTGGGGTCTCTGTCTATTCAGGGTCTGGGGTGTCTCTCTAATCAGGGTCTGGGGTCTCTATCTATTCAGGGTCTGGGGTCTCTCTCTATTTAGGGTCTGGGGTCTCTATACAGGGTCTGGAGTGTCTGTCTATTGAGGGTCTGGAGTGTCTCTCTATTGAGGGTCTGAGGTGTCTCCTATTCAGGGTCTGGGGTGTCTCTCTATTCAGGGTCTGGGTTGTATCTCCATTCAGGGTCTTGGGGGTCTCTCTATTCAGGGTCTGGGATCTCTCTCTAACCACTTTCTGGGATCTCTGTCTATTCAGGGTCTGGGATCTCTCACTATTCAGGGTCTGGGATGTCTCTCTATTCAGGGTCTGGGTCCCTCTCTATTCAGGGTCTGGAGTGTCTCTCTATTGAGGGTCTGGGGTGTCTCCTATTCAGGGTCTGAGGTTTCTCTCTATTCAGGGTCTGGGGTCTCTCACTATTATGGGTCAGGGCTGTCTCGCTCTATTCAGGGTCTGGGGTCTCTCACTATTCAGGGTCAGGGATGTCTCTCTCTATTCAGTGTCTGGGGTCTCTCTCTATTCAGGGTCTGGAATGTCTGTCTATTGAGGGTCTGGAGTGTCTCTCTATTGAGGGGCTGAGGTGTCTCCTATTCAGGGTCTTGGGTCTCTCTCTATTCAGGTTCCGGGTTGTCTCTCTATTCAGGGTCTGGGGTGTCACTTTATTCAGGATCTGGGGTCTCTCTCTATTCAGGATCTGGCGTCTCTCTCTGTTCAGGGTTTGGGGTCTCTCTCTGTTCAGGGTCTGGGTGTCTGTCTATTCAGGGTCTGGGGTCTCTCTCTATTTAGGGTCTGTGGTCTCTCTCTATACAGGGTCTGGAATGTCTGTCTATTGAGGGTCTGGAGTGTCTCTCTATTGAGGGGCTGAGGTGTCTCCTATTCAGGGTCTGGGGTGTCTCTCTATTCAGGGTCAGGAGCGTCTCTCTATTCAGGGTCAGGAGTGTCTCTCTATTCAGGGTCTGGGGTGTCACTCTATTCAGGGTCTGGAGTGTCTCTCTATTCAGGGTCTCGGGTGTCTCTCTATTCAGGGTCTGGGGTGTCTCTCTATTCAGGGTCTGCGGTGTCTCTCTATTCAGGGACTGGGGTGTCTCTCTATTCAGGGTCTGCGGTGTCTCTCTATTCAGGGACTGGGGTGTCTCTCTATTCAGGGTCTGGAGTGTCTCTCTATTCAGGGTCTCGGGTGTCTCTCTATTCAGGGTCTGGGGTGTCTCTCTATTCGGGGTCAGGGGTCTCTCTCTATTCAGGGTCTGCGGTGTCTCTCTATTCAGGGACTGGGGTGTCTCTCTATTCAGGGTCTGCGGTGTCTCTCTATTCAGGGGCTGGTTTTCTCTCTCTATTCAGGGTCTGGAGTGTCTCTCTATTCAGGGTCTCGGGTGTCTCTCTATTCAGGGTCTGGGGTGTCTCTCTATTCGGGGTCAGGGGTCTCTCTCTATTCAGGGTCTGGGGTCTCTCTCTATTCAGGGTCTGCGTTGTCTCTCTATTCAGGGACTGGGGTGTCTCTCTATTCAGGGTCTGGGGTCTCTGTCTATTCAGGGTCTGGGGTGTCTCTCTAATCAGGGTCTGGGGTCTCTGTCTATTCAGGGTCTTGGGTGTCTCTCTATTCAGGGTCTGCGGTGTCTCTCTATTCAGGGACTAGGGTGTCTCTCTATTCAGGGTCTGGAGTGTCTCTCTAATCAGGGTCTGGTTTTCTCTCTCTATTCAGGGTCTGGAGTGTCTCTCTATTCAGGGTCTCGGGTGTCTCTCTATTCAGGGACTAGGGTGTCTCTCTATTCAGGGTCTGGGGTGTCTCTCTATTCAGGGTCTGCGGTGTCTCTCTATTCAGGGACTGGGGTGTCTCTCTATTCAGGGTCTGGGGTCTCTGTCTATTCAGGGTCTGGGGTGTCTCTCTATTTAGGCTCTGGGGTCTCTCCCTATACGGGGTCTGGAGTGTCTGTCTATTGAGGATCTGGAGTGTCTCTCTATTGAGGGTCTGAGGTGTCTCCTATTCAGGGTCTGGGGTGTCTCTCTATTCAGGGTCTGGGTTGTATCTCCATTCAGGGTCTTGGGGGTCTCTCTATTCAGGGTCTGGGATCTCTCTCTAACCACTTTCTGGGATCTCTGTCTATTCAGGGTCTGGGGTCTCTCACTATTCAGGGTCTGGGATGTCTCTCTATTCAGGGTCTGGGTCCCTCTCTATTCAGGGTCTGGAGTGTCTCTCTATTGAGGGTCTGGGGTGTCTCGTATTCAGGGTCTGAGGTTTCTCTCTATTCAGGGTCTGGGGTCTCTCACTATTATGGGTCAGGGGTGTCTCTCTCTATTCAGTGTCTGGGGTCTCTCTCTATTCAGGGTTTGGAGTTTCTCTCTATTCAGGGTCTGCAGTGCCTCGCTATTCAGGGTCTGTGGTGTCTCTCTATTCAGGGTCTGGGGTGTCTCTCTAGTGAGGGTCCTGAGTGTCTTTCTATTCAGGGTCTGGGGTGTCTCTCTATTCAGGTTCCGGGTTGTCTCTCTATTCAGGGTCTGGGGTGTCACTTTATTCAGGATCTGGGGTCTCTCTCTATTCAGGATCTGGCGTCTCTCTCTATTCAGGGTTTGGGGTCTCTCTCTGTTCAGGGTCTGGGTGTCTGTCTATTCAGGGTCTGGGGTCTCTCTCTATTTAGGGTCTGTGGTCTCTCTCTATACAGGGTCTGGAATGTCTGTCTATTGAGGGTCTGGAGTGTCTCTCTATTGAGGGGCTGAGGTGTCTCCTATTCAGGGTCTGGGGTGTCTCTCTATTCAGGGTCAGGAGCGTCTCTCTATTCAGGGTCAGGAGTGTCTCTCTATTCAGGGTCTGGGGTGTCTCTCTATTCAGGGTCTGGAGTGTCTCTCTATTCAGCGTCTCGGGTGTCTCTCTATTCAGGGTCTGGGGTGTCTCTCTATTCGGGGTCTGGGGTCTCTCTCTATTCAGGGACTGGGGTGTCTCTATATTCAGGGTTTGGGGTCTCTGTCTATTCAGGGACTGGGGTGTCTCTCTTCATTCAGGGTCTAGGGTCTCTGTCTATTCAGGGTCTGGGGGCTCTCTCTATTTAGGGTCTGGGGTCTCTCTCTATACAGGGTCTGGAGTGTCTGTCTATTGATGGTCTGGAGTGTCTCTCTGTTGAGGGTCTGAGGGGTCTCATATTCAGGGTCTGGGGTGTCTCCTATTCAGGGTCTGGGGTGTCTCTCTATTCAGTGTCTTGGGTGTCTCTCTATTCAGGGTCTGGGGTGTCTCCTATTCAGGGTGTGGGGTGACTCTCTATTCAGGGTCTGGGGTGTCTCTCTTTTCAGGGTCTGGGATCTCTCTCTAACCACGGTCTGGGGTCACTGTCTATTCGGGGTCTGGGGTCTCTCACTATTCAGGGTCTGGGGTCCCTCTCTATTCAGGGTCTGGAGTGTCTCTCTATTCAGGGTCTGGCGTGTCTCCTATTCAGGGTCTGAGGTTTCTCTCTATTCAGGGTCTGGGGACTCTCACTATTCAGGGTCAGGGGTGTCTCTCTCTATTCAGGGTCTGTGGTCTCTCACTATTCAGGTTCTTTGCTGTCTCACTATTCAGGTTCTGAGGTGTCTCTCTATTCAGGGTCTGAGGTGTCTCTCTATTCAGGGTCTGGAGTGTCTCTCTTTTGAGGGTCTGGAGTGTCTTTATATTCAGGGTCTGGGGAGTCTTTCTGCTCAGGGTCTGGGGTGTCTCTCTATTCAGGATCTCGGGTGTCTCTCTATTCAGGGTCTGGTGTGTCTCTCTATTCAGGGTCTGAGTTCTCTCTCTATTCAGGGTCTGGAGTGTCTCTCTATTCAGGGTCTCGGGTGTCTCTCTATTCAGGGTCTGGGGTGTCTCTCTATTTGGGGTCTGGGGTCTCTCTCTATTCAGGGTCTGGGGTACCTCTTTATTCAGGGTCTGCGGTGTCTCTCTGTTCAGGGACTGGGGTGTGTCTCTATTCAGGGTCTGGGGTCTCTGTCTATTCAGGGACTGGGGTGTCTCTCTCCATTCAGGGTCTGGGGTCTCTGTCTATTCAGGGTCTGGGGTCTCTCTCTATTTAGCGTCTGGGGTCTCTCTCTATACAGGGTCTGGAGTGTCTGTCTATTGAGGGTCTGGAGTGTCTCTCTAGTGAGGGTCTGAGGTGTCTCCTATTCAGGGTCTGGGGTGTCTCTCCATTCAGGGTCTGGGTTGTCTCTCCATTCAGGGTCTTGGGGGTCTCTCTATTCAGGGTCTGGGATCTCTCTCTAACCACTTTCTGGGATCTCTGTCTATTCAGGGTCTGGGGTCTCTCACTATTCAGGGTCTGGAGTGTCTCTCTATTGAGGGTCTGGGCTGTCTCCTATTCAGGGTCTGAGGTTTCTCGCTATTCAGGGTCTGGGGTCTCTCACTATTCAGGGTCAGGGTGTCTCTCTCTATTCAGTGTCTGGGGTCTCTCTCTATTCAGGGTTTGGAGTTTCTCTCTATTCAGGGTCTGCGGTGTTTCGCTATTCAGGGTCTGTGGTGTCTCTCTATTCAGGGTCTGCGGTGTCTCTCTATTCAGGGTCTGGGGTATCTCTCTATTCAGGGTCTGCCGTGTATCTCTATTCAGGCTCTGGAGTGTCTCTCTTTTGAGGGTCTGAGTGTCTTTCTATTCAGGGTCTGGGGTGTCTCCTATTCAGGGTGTGGGGTGACTCTCTATTCAGGGTCTGGGGTGTCTCTCTTTTCAGGGTCTGGGATCTCTCTCTAACCACGGACTGGGGTCACTGTCTATTCGGGGTCTGGGGTCTCTCACTATTCAGGGTCTGGGGTCCCTCTCTATTCAGGGTCTGGAGTGTCTCTCTATTCAGGGTCTGGGGTGTCTCCTATTCAGGGTCTGAGGTTTCTCTCTATTCAGGGTCTGGGGACTCTCACTATTCAGGGTCAGGGGTGTCTCTCTCTATTCAGGGTCTGTGGTCTCTCACTATTCAGGGTCTTTGGTGTCTCACTATTCAGGGTCTGAGGTGTCTCTCTATTCAGGGTCTGAGGTGTCTCTCTATTCAGGGTCTGCGGTGTCTCTCTATTCAGGGTCTGGAGTGTCTCTCTTTTGAGGGTCTGGGGTGTCTTTATATTCAGGGTCTGGGGTGTCTTTCTGCTCAGGGTCGGGTGTGTCTCTCTATTCAGGGTCTGGTGTTTCTCTCTATTCAGGGTCTGAGTTCTCTCTCTATTCAGGGTCTGGAGTGTCTCTCTATTCAGGGTCTCGGTTGTCTCTCTATTCAGGGTCTGGGGTGTCTCTCTATTTGGGGTCTGGGGTCTCTCTCTATTCAGGATCAGGGGTACCTCTTTATTCTGGGTCTGCGGTGTCTCTCTATTCAGGGACTGGGGTGTCTCTCTCCATTCAGGGTCTGGGGTCTCTGTCTAGTCAGGGTCTGGGGTCTCTCTCTATTTAGGGTCTGGGGTCTCTCTCTATACAGGTTCTGGAGTGTCTGTCTATTGAGGGTCTGGAGTGTCTCTCTAGTGAGGGTCTGAGGTGCCTCCTATTCAGGGTCTGGGGTGTCTCTCCATTCAGGGTCTGGGTTGTCTCTCCATTCAGGGTCTTGGGGGTCTCTCTATTCAGGGTCTGGGATCTCTCTCTAACCACTGTCTGGGATCTCTGTCTATTCAGGGTCTGGGGTCTCTCACTATTCAGGGTCTGGGGTCCCTCTCTATTCAGGGTCTGGAGTGTCTCTCTATTGAGGGTCTGGGCTGTCTCCTATTCAGGGTCTGAGGTTTCTCTCTATTCAGGGTCAGGGGTGTCTCTCTCTATTCAGGGTCTGGGGTCTCTCACTATTCAGGGTCAGGGGTGTCTCTCTCTATTCAGTGTCTGGGGTCTCTCTCTATTCAGGGTTTGGAGTTTCTCTCTATTCAGGGTCTGCGATGTCTCGCTATTCAGGGTCTGTGGTGTCTCTCTATTCAGGGTCTGCGGTGTCTCTCTATTCAGGGTCTGGGGTATCTCTCTATTCAGGGTCTCGGGTGTCTCTCTATTCAGGATCTGGGGTGTCTCTATATCTGGGGTCTGGGGTCTCTCTCTATTCAGGGTCTGCAGTGTCTCTCTATTCAGGGACTGGGGTGTCTCTCTATTCAGGGTCTGGGGTCTCTGTCTATTCAGGGTCTGGGGTGTCTCTCTAATCAGGGTCTGGGGTCTCTGTCTATTCAGGGTCTGTGGTGTCTCTCTATTCAGTGTGTGGGGTGTCTCTCTATTCAGGGTCTTGGTTCTCTGTCTTTTCAGGGTCTGGAGTGTCTCCTATTCAGGGTCTGGGGTGTCTCTCTATTCAGGGCCTGGGCTGTCTCTCTATTCAGGTTCTGGGGTGTCTCTCAATTCAGGGTCTGGGATGTCTCTCTATTCAGGGTCTGGAGTGCCTTCTATTCAGGGTCTGGGGTGTCTCTCTATTCAGGGTCTGGAGTGTCTCTCTTTTGAGGGTCTGTAGTGTCCTTATATTCAGGGTCTGGGGTGTCTTACTACTCAGGTTCGGGGGTGTCTCTCTATTCAGGGTCTGCGTTGTCTCTCTATTCAGGGTCTGGGGTGCTATCTATTCAGGGTCTGGGGTCTCTCTCTATTCAGGTTCTGATTTGTCTCTCTATTCAGGGTCTGGGGTGTCACTTTATTCAGGTTCTGGGGTCTCTCTCTATTCAGGGTCTGGCGTCTCTCTCTATTCAGGGTTTGGGGTCTCTCTCTGTTCAGGGTCTGGGCTGTCTGTCTATTCAGGGTCTGGGGTCTCTCTCTATTTAGGGTCTGGGGTCTCTCTCTATACAGGGTCTGGAGTGTCTGTCTATTGAGAGTCTGGAGTGTCTCTCTATTGAGGGTCTGAGGTGTTTCCTATTCAGGGTCTGGGGTGTCTCTCTATTCAGGGTCCGGAGTGTCTCTCTATTCAGGGTCTGGGGTGTCTCTCTATTCAGGGTCTGTGGTGTCTCTCTATTCAGGGTCTGTGGTGTCTCTCTATTCAGGGTCTGCGGTGTCTCTCTATTCTGGGTCTGGAGTGTCTCTCTTTTGAGGGTCTGGATTGTCTTTATATTCAGCGTCTGGGGTGTCTCTCTATTCAGTGTCTGGTGTCTCTCTCTATTCAGGGTTTGGAGTTTCTCTCTATTCAGTGTCTGCGGTGTTTCGCTATTCAGGGTCTGTGGTGTCTCTCTATTCAGGGTCTGCGGTGTCTCTCTATTCAGGGTCTGGTGTATCTCTCTATTCAGGGTCTGCGGTGTATCTCTATTCAGGCTCTGGAGTGTCTCTCTTTTGAGGGTCTGGAGTGTCTTTATATTCAGGGTCTGGGGTGTCTTTCTGCTCAGGGTCTGGGGTGTCTCTATTCAGGGTCTGGGTTCTCTCTCTATTCAGGGTCTGGAGTGTCTCTCTATTCAGGATCTGGGGTCTCTCTCTATTCAGGGTCTGGAGTGTCTCTCTCCATTCAGGGTCTGGGGTCTCTCACTATTCAGGGTCTGTGGGTCTCTCTATTCAGTGTGTGGGGTGTCTCTCTATTCAGGGTCTTGGTTCTCTGTCTTTTCAGGGTCTGGCGTGTCTCCTATTCTGGGTCTGGGGTGTCTCTCTATTCAGGGTCTGGGGTCTGTCTCTATTCAGGTTCTGGAGTGTCTCTCTCCATTTGGGGTCTGGGGTCTCTCACTATTGAGGTTCTGGGTTGTCTCTCTATTCAGGGTCTGGGCTCCCTGTCTATTCAGGGTCTGGGGTGTCTCCTATTCAGGGTCTGGGGTGTCTCTCTATTCAGGGTCTGGGGTGTCTCTCTATTCGGGTCTGGGATGTCTCTCTATTCAGGGTCTGGGTTCTCTCTCTATTCAGGGTCTGGGTTGTCTGACTATTCAGGGTCTGCGGTGTCTCTCTATTCAGGGTCTGCGCTGTCTCTCTATTCAGGGTCAGGGGTTTCTCTCTATTCAGGGTCTGGGGTGTACCTCTATTCAGGATCTGTGGTGTCTCTCTATTCAGGGCCTGGGGTGTCTCTCTATTCAGGTTCTGGGGTGTCTCTCAATTCAGGGTCTGGGATGTCTCTCTATTCAGGGTCTGGAGTGCCCTTATATTCAGGGTCTGGGGTGCCTTACAACTCAGGTTCGGGGGTGTCTCTCTATTCAGGGTCTGGAGTGTCTCTCTATTCAGGGTCTGGGGTTTCTCTCTAATCAGTGTCTGGGGTCTCTGTCTATTCAGGGTCTGGGGTGTCTCTCTATTCAGGGTCTGGGGTCTCTGTCTATTCAGGGTCTGGGGTCCCTCTCTATTCAGGGTCTGGAGTGTCTCTCTATTGAGGGTCTGGTGTGTCTCCTATTCAGGGTCTGTGGTGTCTCTCTATTCAGGGTCTGCGGTGTCTCTCTATTCAGGGTCTGGGGTATCTCTCTATTCAGGGTCTGCGGTGTATCTCTATTCAGGCTCTGGAGTGTCTCTCTTTTGAGGGTCTGGAGTGTCTTTATATTCAGGGTCTGGGGTGTCTTTCTGCTCAGGGTCTGGGGTGTCTTTATTCAGGGTCTGGGGTGTCTCTCTATTCAGGGTCTGGGTTCTCTCTCTATTCAGGGTCTGGGGTGTCTCTCTATTCAGGGTCTGGGGTGTGTCTCTATTCAGGGTCTGGGTTCTCTCTCTATTCAGGGTCTGGATTGTCTCTCTATTCAGGGTCTGGGTTGCCTCTCCATTCAGGGTCTTGGGGGACTCTCTATTCAGGCTCTGGGGTGTCGCTCTTTTCAGGGTCTGGGATCTCTCTCTAACCACTGTCTGGGGTCTCTGTCTATTCAGGTTCTGGGGTCTCTCACTATTCAGGGTCTGGGATGTCTCTCTATTGAGGGTCTGGGGTCCCTCTCTATTCAGGGTCTGGAGTGTCTCTATTGAGGGTCTGGGGTGTCTCTCTATTCAGGGTCTGAGGTTTCTCTCTATTCAGGGTCTGGGGTCTCTCACTATTCAGGGTCAAGGGTGTCTCTCTCTATTCAGTGTCTGGGGTCTCTCTATTCAGGGTTTGGAGTTTCTCTATATTCAGGGTCTGCGGTGTCTCCCTATTCAGGGTCTGGGGTATCTCTCTATTCAGGATCTGCGGTGTATCTCTATTCAGGCTCTGGAGTGTCTCTCTTTTGAGGGTCTGGAGTGTCTTTATATTCAGGGTCTGGGGTGTCTTTCTGCTCAGGGTCTGGGGTGTCTCACTATTCAGGGTCTGGGTTCTCTTTCTATTCAGGGTCTGGATTGTCTCTCTATTGAGGGTCTGGAGTGTCTCTCTATTCAGGATCTGGGGTCTCTCTCTATTCAGGGTCTGGAGTGCCTCTCTCTCCATTCAGGGTCTGGGGTCTCTCTCTATTCAGGGTCTGGGGTCTCTCTCTATTCAGGGTCTGGGATGTCTGTCTATTCAGGCTCTGGGATCTCTCTCTATTTCGGGTCTGGAGTCTCTCTCTATACAGGGTCTGGAGTGTCTGTCTATTGAGGGTCTGGAGTGTCTCTCTATTGAGGGTCTGAGGTGTCTCCTCTTCAGGGTCTGGTGTCTCTCTCTATTCAGGGTCTGGGGTCTCTCACTATTCAGGGTCTGGGATGTCTCTCTATTCAGGGTCTGCGGTGTCTCGCTATTCAGGGTCTGGAGTGTCTCTCTATTGAGGGTCTGAGGTGTCTCCTATTCAGAGTCTGGGGTGTCTCTCCATTCAGGGTCCTGGGGGTCTGTCTTTTCAGGTTCTGGCGTGTCAACCATTCAGGGTCTGGGGTCTCTCTCTATTTCGGGTCTGGAGTCTCTCTCTATACAGGGTCTGGAGTGTCTGTCTATTG
The DNA here is from genome assembly GCA_026770705.1 of Isurus oxyrinchus. Taxonomy (NCBI): domain Eukaryota; kingdom Metazoa; phylum Chordata; class Chondrichthyes; order Lamniformes; family Lamnidae; genus Isurus; species Isurus oxyrinchus. Next base: position 37,478 of record JANJGN010002029.1, read on the forward strand.
AGGGTCTGGAGTGTCTCTCTATTGAGGGTCTGAGGTGTCTCCTCTTCAGGGTCTGGTGTCTCTCTCTATTCAGGGTCTGGGGTCTCTCACTATTCAGGGTCTGGGATGTCTCTCTATTCAGGGTCTGCGGTGTCTCGCTATTCAGGGTCTGGAGTGTCTCTCTATTGAGGGTCTGGGGTGTCTCCTATTCAGGGTCTGAGTTTTCTCTCTATTCAGGGTCTGGGGTCTCGCACTATTCAGGGTCAGGGGTGTCTCTCTCTATTCAGGGTCTGGGGTCTCTCACTATTCAGGGTCAGGGGTGTCTCTCTCTATTCAGTTCTGGGGTCTCTCTCTGTTCAGAGTTTGGATTTTCTCTCTATTCAGGGTCTGTGGTGTCTCTCTATTCAGGGTCTGCGGTGTCTCTCTATTCAGGGTCTGCGGTGTCTCTATTCAGGGTCTGGGGTCTCTCTCTATTCAGGGTCTGGGGTGTCTCTCTATTCAGGGTCTGCGGTGTCTCTATTCAGGGTCTGGGGTATCTCTCTATTCAGGGTCTGCGGTGTATCTCTATTCAGGCTCTGGAGTGTCTCTCATTTGAGCGTCTGGAGTGTCTTTATATTCAGGGTCAGGGGTGTCTTTCTGCTCAGGGTCTGGGGTGTCTTTATTCAGGGTCTCGGGTGTCTCTCTATTCAGGGTCTGGGTTCTCTCTTTATTCAGGGTCTGGATTGTCTCTCTATTCAGGGTCTGGGGTCTCTTTCTATTCAGGGTCTGGGGTCTCTCTCTATTCAGGGTTTGGGTTCACTCTCTTTTCAGGGTCTGGGGTCTCTCTTTATTCAGGGTCTGGAGTGTCTCTCTATTCAGGATCTGGGGTCTCTCTCTATTCAGGGTCTGGAGTGTCTCTCTCCATTCAGGGTCTGGGGTCTCTCACTATTCAGGGTCTGTGGTGTCTCTCTATTCAGTGTGTGGGGTGTCTCTCTATTCAGGCTCTTGGTTCTCTGTCTTTTCAGGGTCTGGCGTGTCTCCTATTCAGGGTCTGGGGTATCTCTCTAGTCAGGGTCTGGGGTCTGTCTCTATTCAGGTTCTGGAGTGTCTCTCTCCATTCGGGGTCTGGGGTCTCTCACTATTGAGGTTCTGGGTTGTCTCTCTATTCAGGGTCTGGGCTCCCTGTCTATTCAGGGTCTGGGGTGTCTCCTATTCAGGGTCTGGGGTGTCTCTCTATTCAGGGTCTGGGGTGTCACTTTATTCAGGTTCTGGGGTCTCTCTCTATTCAGGGTCTGGGGTCTCTCTCTATTCAGGATCTGGCGTCTCTCTCTATTCAGGGTTTGGGGTCTCTCTCTGTTCAGGGTCTGGGCTGTCTGTCTATTCAGGGTCTGGGGTCTCTCTCTATTTAGGGTCTGGGGTCTCTCTCTATACAGGGTCTGGAGTGTCTGTCTATTGAGAGTCTGGAGTGTCTCTCTATTGAGGGTCTGAGGTGTTTCCTATTCAGGGTCTGGGGTGTCTCTCTATTCAGGGTCAGGAGTGTCTCTCTATTCAGGGTCTGGGGTGTCTCTCTATTCAGGGTCTGTGGTGTCTCTCTATTCAGGGTCTGTGGTGTCTCTCTATTCAGGGTCTGCGGTGTCTCTCTATTCTGGGTCTGGAGTGTCTCTCTTTTGAGGGTCTGGATTGTCTTTATATTCAGCGTCTGGGGTGTCTCTCTATTCAGTGTCTGGTGTCTCTCTCTATTCAGGGTTTGGAGTTTCTCTCTATTCAGTGTCTGCGGTGTTTCGCTATTCAGGGTCTGCGGTGTCTCTCTATTCAGGGTCTGTGGTGTCTCTCTATTCAGGGTCTGTGGTGTCTCTCTATTCAGGGTCTGCGGTGTCTCTCTATTCTGGGTCTGGAGTGTCTCTCTTTTGAGGGTCTGGATTGTCTTTATATTCAGCGTCTGGGGTGTCTCTCTATTCAGTGTCTGGTGTCTCTCTCTATTCAGGGTTTGGAGTTTCTCTCTATTCAGTGTCTGCGGTGTTTCGCTATTCAGGGTCTGGGGTATCTCTCTATTCAGGGTCTGGAGTGTCTTTATATTCAGCATCTGCGGTGTCTTTCTGCTCAGGGTCTCGGGTGTCTCTCTATTCAGGGTCTGGTTTGTCTCTCTATTCAGGGTCTGGAGTGTCTCTCTATTCAGGATCTGGGGTCTCTCTCTATTCAGGGTCTGGAGTGTCTCTCTCCATTCAGGGTCTGGGGTCTCTCACTATTCAGGGTCTGTGGGTCTCTCTATTCAGTGTGTGGGGTGTCTCTCTATTCAGGGTCTTGGTTCTCTGTCTTTTCAGGGTCTGGCGTGTCTCCTATTCAGGGTCTGGGGTGTCTCTCTATTCAGGGTCTGGGGTCTGTCTCTATTCAGGTTCTGGAGTGTCTCTCTCCATTTGGGGTCTGGGGTCTCTCACTATTGAGGTTCTGGGTTGTCTCTCTATTCAGGGTCTGGGCTCCCTGTCTATTCAGGGTCTGGGGTGTCTCCTATTCAGGGTCTGGGGTGTCTCTCTATTCAGGGTCTGGGGTGTCTCTCTATTCGGGTCTGGGATGTCTCTCTATTCAGGGTCAGCGCTGTCTCTCTATTCAGGGTCATGGGTTTCTGTCTATTCAGGGTCAGGGCTGTACCTCTATTCAGGATCTGTGGTGTCTTTCTATTCAGGGCCTGTGGTGTCTCTCTATTCAGGTTCTGGGGTGTCTCTCAATTCAGGGTCTGGGGTGTCTCTCTATTCAGGGTCTGGAGTGCCTTCCATTCAGGGTCTGGGGTGTCTTTCTAATCAGGGTCTGGGGTGACTCCCTATTCAGGGTCTGGGGTGTCTCTCTATTCAGGGTCTGCAGTGTCTCTCTATTCAGGGTCTGGAGTGTCTCTCTTTTGAGGGTCTGGAGTGCCCTTATATTCAGGGTCTGGGGTGCCTTACAACTCAGGTTCGGGGGTGTCTCTCTATTCAGGGTCTGGAGTGTCTCTCTATTCAGGGTCTGGGTTCTCTCTCTATTCAGGGTCTGGATTATATCTCTATTCGGGGTCTGGGGTCTCTCTCTATTCAGGGTCTGGGTTGTCCCACTATTCAGGGTCTGCGGTGTCTCTCTATTCAGGGTCTGCGCTGTCTCTCTATTCAGGGTCAGGGGTTTCTGTCTATTCAGGGTCTGGGGTGTACCTCTATTCAGGATCTGTGGTGTCTCTCTATTCAGGGCCTGGGGTGTCTCTCTATTCAGGTTCTGGGGTGTCTCTCAATTCAGGGTCTGGGATGTCTCTCTATTCAGGGTCTGGAGTGCCCTTATATTCAGGGTCTGGGGTGCCTTACAACTCAGGTTCGGGGGTGTCTCTCTATTCAGGGTCTGGAGTGTCTCTCTATTCAGGGTCTGCGGTGTCTCTCTATTCAGGTTCTGGGGTGTCTCTCAATTCAGGGTCTGGGATGTCTCTCTATTCAGGGTCTGGAGTGCCTTCTATTCAGGGTCTGGAGTGTCTTTCTAATCAGGGTCTGGGGTGACTCCCTATTCAGGGTCTGGGTTGTCTCTCTATTCAGGGTCTGCAGTGTCTCTCTATTCAGGGTCTGGAGTGTCTCTCTTTTGAGGGTCTGGAGTGTCCTTATAATCAGGGTCTGGGGTGTCTTACTACTCAGTTTCGGGGGTGTCTCTCTATTCAGGGTCTGCGTTGTCTCTCTATTCAGGGTCTGGAGTGTCTCTCTATTCAGGGTCTGGGTTGTCTCTCTATTCAGGGTCTGCGGTGTCTCTCTTTTGAGGGACTGGGGTGTCTCTCTATTCAGGGTCTGGGGTCTCTGTCTATTCAGGGTCTGGGGTTTCTCTCTAATCAGTGTCTGGGGTCTCTGTCTATTCAGGGTCTGGGGTGTCTCTCTATTCAGGGTCTGGGGTCTCTGTCTATTCAGGGTCTGGGGTCTCTCTCTATTTAGGGTCTGGGGTCTCTCTCTATACAGGGTCTGGAGTGTCTGTCTATTGAGGGTCTGGAGTGTCTCTCTATTGAGGGTCTGAGGCGTCTCTTATTCAGGGTCTGGAGTGTCTCTTTATTCAGGGTCTGGGGTGTCTCCTATTCAGGGTCTGGGGTGTCTCTCTATTCAGTGTCTTGGGTGTCTCTCTATTCAGGGTCTGGGGTGTCTCCTATTCAGGGTGTGGGGTGACTCTCTATTCAGGGTCTGGGGTGTCTCTCTTTTCAGGGTCTGGGATCTCTCTCTAACCACGGTCTGGGGTCTCTGTCTATTCGGGGTCTGGGGTCTCTCACTATTCAGGGTCTGGGGTCACTCTCTATTCAGGGTCTGGAGTGTCTCTCTATTGAGGGTCTGGGGTGTCTCCTATTCAGGGTCTGAGGTTTCTCTCTATTCAGGGTCTGGCGTCTCTCTCTATTCAGGGTCCGGGGTCTCTCTCCATTCAGGGTCTGGGGTCTCTCACTATTCAGGGTCTGGAGTGTCTCTCTATTCAGGGTCTTGGGTGTCTCTCTATTCAGGGTCTGGGGTGTCTGTCTATTCAGGGTCTGGGGTGTCTCTCTATTCAGGGTCTGGGATGTCTCCTATTCAGAGTCTGGGGTGTCTGCCTATTCAGGGTCTGGGATGTCTCCAATTCAGAGTCTGGGGTGTCTCTCTATTTGGGGTCCGGGGTCTCTCTCTATTCAGTGTCTGGAGATTCTCTCTATTCAGGGTCTGGGGTCTCTCTCTATTCAGGGTCAGGGGTGTCTCTCTATTCAGGGTATGGAGTCTCTCTCTATTTAGGAACTGGGCTGTCTCTCTATTCAGTGTCTGGGGTGTCTCTATATTCAGGGTCTGGGGTGTCTCTCTATTCAGGGTCTGAGGTGTCTCTCTATTCAGGGTCTGGAGTGTCTCTCTATTGAGGGTCTGGTGTGTCTCCTATTCAGGGTCTGTGGTGTCTCTCTATTCAGGGTCTGCGGTGTCTCTCTATTCAGGGTCTGGGGTATCTCTCTATTCAGGGTTTGCGGTGTATCTCTATTCAGGCTCTGGAGTGTCTCTCTTTTGAGGGTCTGGAGTGTCTTTATATTCAGGGTCTGGGGTGTCTTTCTGCTCAGGGTCTGGGGTGTCTTTATTCAGGGTCTCGGGTGTCTCTCTATTCAGGGTCTGGGTTCTCTCTCTATTCAGGGTCTGGATTGTCTCTCTATTCAGGGTCTGGGTTGCCTCTCCATTCAGGGTCTTGGGGGACTCTCTATTCAGGCTCTGGGGTGTCGCTCTTTTCAGGGTCTGGGATCTCTCTCTAACCACTGTCTGGGGTCTCTGTCTATTCAGGTTCTGGGGTCTCTCTCTATTCAGGGTCTGGAGTGTCTCTATTGAGGGTCTGGGGTGTCTCTCTATTCAGGGTCTGCGGTGTCTCCCTATTCAGGGTCTGGGGTATCTCTCTATTCAGGGTCTGCGGTGTCTCTCTATTCAGGCTCTGGAGTGTCTCTCTTTTGAGGGTCTGGAGTGTCTTTATATTCAGGATCTGGGGTCTCTCTCTATTCAGGGTCTGGAGTGCCTCTCTCTCCATTCAGGGTCTGGGGTCTCTCTCTATTCAGGGTCTGGGGTCTCTCTCTATTCAGGATCTGTCGTCTCTCTCTATTCAGGGTTTGGGGTCTCTCTCTGTTCAGGGTCTGGGATGTCTGTCTATTCAGGCTCTGGGATCTCTCTCTATTTCGGGTCTGGAGTCTCTCTCTATACAGGGTCTGGAGTGTCTGTCTATTGAGGGTCTGGAGTGTCTCTCTATTGAGGGTCTGAGGTGTCTCCTCTTCAGGGTCTGGTGTCTCTCTCTATTCAGGGTCTGGGGTCTCTCACTATTCAGGGTCTGGGATGTCTCTCTATTCAGGGTCTGCGGTGTCTCGCTATTCAGGGTCTGGAGTGTCTCTCTATTGAGGGTCTGGGGTGTCTCCTATTCAGGGTCTGAGTTTTCTCTCCATTCAGGGTCTGGGGTCTCGCACTATTCAGGGTCAGGGGTGTCTCTCTCTATTCAGGGTCTGTGGTCTCTCACTATTCAGTGTCTGGGGTCTCTCTCTATTCAGTTCTGGGGTCTCTCTCTGTTCAGAGTTTGGATTTTCTCTCTATTCAGGGTCTGCGGTGTCTCTCTATTCAGGGTCTGCGGTGTCTCTCTATTCAGGGTCTGGGGTATCTCTCTATTCAGGGTCTGCGGTGTGTCTCTATTCAGGCTCTGGAGTGTCTCTCATTTGAGCGTCTGGAGTGTCTTTATATTCAGGGTCAGGGGTGTCTTTCCGCTCAGGGTCTGGGGTTTCTTTATTCAGGGTCTCGGGTGTCTCTCTATTCAGGGTCTGGGTTCTCTCTTTATTCAGGGTCTGGATTGTCTCTCTATTCAGGGTCTGGGGTCTCTTTCTATTCAGGGTCTGGGGTCTCTCTCTATTCAGAGTTTGGGTTCACTCTCTTTTCAGTGTCTGGGGTCTCTCTTTATTCAGGGTCTGGAGTGTCTCTCTATTCAGGATCTGGGGTCTCTCTCTATTCAGGGTCTGGAGTGTCTCTCTCCATTCAGGGTCTGGGGTCTCTCACTATTCAGGGTCTGTGGTGTCTCTCTATTCAGTGTGTGGGGTGTCTCTCTATTCAGGCTCTTGGTTCTCTGTCTTTTCAGGGTCTGGCGTGTCTCCTATTCAGGGTCTGGGGTATCTCTCTAGTCAGGGTCTGGGGTCTGTCTCTATTCAGGTTCTGGAGTGTCTCTCTCCATTCGGGGTCTGGGGTCTCTCACTATTGAGGTTCTGGGTTGTCTCTCTATTCAGGGTCTGGGCTCCCTGTCTATTCAGGGTCTGGGGTGTCTCCTATTCAGGGTCTGGGGTGTCTCTCTATTCAGGGTCTGGGGTGTCTCTCTATTCGGGTCTGGGATGTCTCTCTATTCAGGGTCTGCGCTGTCTCTCTATTCAGGGTCAGGGGTTTCTATCTATTCAGGGTCTGGGGTGTACCTCTATTCAGGTTCTGGGGTGTCTCTCTATTCAGGGTCTGGAGTCTCTCTATTCAGGGTCTGTGGTCTGTCTCTATTCAGGGTCTGGGGTCTCTCTCTATTCAAGGTTCGGTGTCTGTCTCTATTCAGGGTCTGGAGTGTCTCACTCCATTCAGGGTCTGGGATCTCTCACGATTCCGGATCTGGCGTCTCTCTCTAATCAGGGTTTGGGTTCTCTCTCTATTCAGTGTCTGGGGTGACTCTCTATTCAGGGTCTGGGGTCTCTCTCTATTCAGGGACCGGGGTCTCTCTCTGTTCTGGGTCTGGAGTGTCTCTCTCCATTCGGGGTGTGGGGACTCTCACTATTCAGGTTCTGGGGTCTCTCCATTCAGGGTCTGGGGTCCCTGTCTATTCAGGGTCAGGGGTGGCTCCTATTCAGGACCTGGGGTGTGTCTCTATTCAGGGTCTGGAGTGTCTCTCTATTTAGGGTCAGGAGTGTATCTCTATTCAGTTTCTGGGGTCTCTCTCTATTCAGGGTCTGGCGTCTCTCTCTATTCAGGGTCCGGGGTCTCTCTCCATTCAGGGTCTGGGATCTCTCTCTAACCACGGTCTGGGGCATTGTCTATTCGGGGTCTGGTGTCTCTCACTATTCAGGGTCAGGGGTGTCTCTCTCTATTCAGGGTCTGTGGTCTCTCACTATTCAGGGTCTGGGGTGTCTCTCTATTCAGGGTCTGGGGTGTCTGTCTATTCAGGGTCTGGGGTGTCTCTCTATTCAGGGTCTGGAATGTCTCCTATTCAGAGTCTGGGGTGTCTCTATATATGGGGTCCGGGGTCTCCCTCTATTCAATGTCTGGAGATTCTCTCTATTCAGGGTCTGCGGTGTCTCTCTATTCAGGGTCTGGAGTGTCTCTCTTTTGAGGGTCTGAAGTGTCTTTATATTCAGGGTCTGAGGTGTCTTTCTGCTCAGGGTCTGGTGTGTCTCTCTATTCAATTTCTGGGGTGTCTCCTATTCAGGGTCTGTGGTGTTTCTCTATTCAGGCTCTGGGGTGTCGGTCTTTTCAGGGTCTGGGATCTCTCTCTCACCACTGTCTGGGCTCTCTGTCTCTTCAGGGTCTGGGGTCCCTCTCTATTCAGGGTTTGGAGTTTCTCTCTATTCAGGATCTGCGGTGTCTCGCTATTCAGGGTCTGTGGTGTATCTCTATTCAGGCTCTGGAGTGTCTCTCTTTTGAGGGTCTGGAGTGTCTTTATATTCAGGATCTGGGGTGTCTTTCTGCTCAGGGTCTGGGGTGTCTGTATTCAGGGTCTCGGGTGTCTCTCTATTCAGGGTCTGGGTTCTCTCTCTATTCAGGGTCTGGGTTGTCTCTCCATTCAGGGTCTTGGGGGACTCTCTATTCAGGTTCTGGGGTGTCTCCTATTCAGGGTCTGGGGTGTCTCTCTATTCAGGCTCTGGGGTGTTGCTCTTTTCAGGGTCTGGGATCTCTCTCTAACCACTGTCTGGGGTCTCTGTCTATTCAGGGTCTGGGGTCACTCACTATTCAGGGTCTGGGATGTCTCTCTATTCAGGGTCTGGGGTCCCTCTCTATTCAGGGTCTGGAGTGTCTCTCTATCGAGGGTCTGGGGTGTCTCTCTATTCAGGGTCTGGGGTGTCTCTCTATTCAGGGTCTGGGGTCTCTCACTATTCAGGGTCAGGGGTGTCTCTCTCTATTCAGGGTCTGGGGTCTCTCACTATTCAGGGTCAGGGGTGTCTCTATTCAGTGTCTGGGGTCTCTCTCTATTCAGGGTTTGGAGTTTCTCTCTATTCAGGGTCTGCGGTGTCTCTCTATTCAGGGTCTGGGGTATCTCTCTATTCAGGGTCTGCGGTGTATCTCTATTCAGGCTCTGGAGTGTCTCTCTTTTGAGGGTCTGGAGTGTCTTTATATTCAGGGTCTGGGGTGTCTTTCTGCTCAGGGTCTGGGGTGTCTTTATTCAGGGTCTCGGGTGTCTCTCTATTCAGGGTCTGGGTTCTCTCTTTATTCAGGGTCTGGATTGTCTCTCTATTCAGGGTCTGGGGTCTCTCTCTATTCAGGGTCTGGGGTCTCTCACTATTCAGGGTCAGGGGTGTCTCTATTCAGTGTCTGGGGTCTCTCTTTATTTAGGGTCTGGAGTGTCTCTCTATTCAGGATCTGGGGTCTCTCTCTATTCAGGGTCTGGAGTGTCTCTCTCCATTCAGGGTCTGGGGTCTCTCACTATTCAGGGTCTGTGGTGTCTCTCTATTCAGGGTCTTGGTTCTCTGTCTTTTCAGGGTCTGGCGTGTCTCCTATTCAGGGTCTGGGGTGTCTCTCTATTCAGGGTCTGGGGTCTGTCTCTATTCAGGTTCTGGAGTGTCTCTCTCCATTCGGGGTCTGGGGTCTCTCACTATTGAGGTTCTGGGTTGTCTCTCTATTCAGGGTCTGGGCTCCCTGTCTATTCAGGGTCTGGGGTGTCTCCTATTCAGGGTCTGGGGTGTCTCTCTATTCAGGGTCTGGGGTGTCTCTCTATTCGGGTCTGGGATGTCTCTCTATCAGGGTCTGCGCTGTCTCTCTATTCAGGGTCAGGAGTTTCTATCTATTCAGGGTCTGGGGTGTACCTCTATTCAGGGTCTGTGGTGTCTCTCTATTCAGGGCCTGGGGTGTGTCTCTATTCAGGGTCTGGGGTGTCTCTCTATTCAGGGTCTGAGGTGACTCTCTCTTCAGGGTCTGTGGTGTCTCGCTATTCAGGGTCTGTGGTGTCTCTCTATTCAGGGTCTGTGGTGTCTCGCTATTCAGGGTCTGTGGTGTCTCTCTATTCAGGGTCTGACGTGTCTCTCTATTCAGGGTCTGAGGTGTCTCTCTATTCAGGGTCTGGGGTGTCTCTCTTTTGAGGGTCTGGAGTGTCTTTATATTCAGGGTCTGGGGTGTCTTTCTGCTCAGGGTCTGGGGTGTCTCTCTATTCAGGGTCTGGGGTGTCTCCTATTCAGCGTGTGGGGTGACTCTCTATTCAGGGTCTGTGGTGTCTCTCTATTCAGGGTCTGCAGTGTCTCTCTATTCAGGGTCTGGAGTGTCTCTCTTTTGAGGGTCTGGAGTGTCCTTATATTCAGGGTCTGGGGTGTCTTACTACTCAGGTTCGGGGGTGTCTCTCTTTTCAGGGTCTGCGTTGTCTCTCTATTCAGTGTGTGGGGTTTCTCTCTATTCAGGGTCTTGGTTCTCTGTCTTTTCAGGGTCTGGCGTGTCTCCTATTCAGGGTCTGGGGTGTCTCTCTATTCAGGGTCTGGGGTCTGTCTCTATTCAGGTTCTGGAGTGTCTCTCTCCATTCGGGGTCTGGGGTCTCTCACTATTGAGGTTCTGGGTTGTCTCTCTATTCAGGGTCTGGGCTCCCTGTCTATTCAGGGTCTGGGGTGTCTCTCTATTCGGGTCTGGGATGTCTCTCTATTCAGGGTCTGGGGTGTCTGTCTATTCAGGGTCAGGGGTTTCTGTCTATTCAGGATCTGTGGTGTCTCTCTATTCAGGGACTGGGCTGTCTCTCTATTCAGGTTCTGGGGTGTCTCTCAATTCAGGGTCTGGGATGTCTCTCTATTCAGGGTCTGGAGTGCCTTCTATTCAGGGTCTGGGCTGTCTTTCTAATCAGGGTCTGGGGTGACTCCCTATTCAGGGTCTGGGTTGTCTCTCTATTCAGGGTCTGCAGTGTCTCTCTATTCAGGGTCTGGAGTGTCTCTCTTTTGAGGGTCTGGAGTGTCCTTATATTCAGGGTCTGGGGTGTCTTACTACTCAGGTTCGGGGGTGTCTCTCTACTCAGGGTCTGCGGTGTCTCTCTATTCAGGGACTGGGGTGTCTCTCTATTCAGGGTCTGGGGTCTCTGTCTATTCAGGGTCTGGGGTTTCTCTCTAATCAGTGTCTGGGGTCTCTGTCTATTCAGGGTCTTGGGTGTCTCTCTATTCAGGGTCTGGGGTCTCTGTCTATTCAGGGTCTGGGGTCTCTCTCTATTTAGGGTCTGGGGTCTCTCTCTATACAGGGTCTGGAGTGTCTGTCTATTGAGGGTCTGGTGTGTCTCTCTATTGAGGGTCTGAGGCGTCTCTCTATTCAGGGTCTGGGGTGTCTCCTATTCAGGGTCTGGGGTGTCTCTCTATTCAGTGTCTTGGGTGTCTCTCTATTCAGGGTCTGGGGTGTCTCCTATTCAGGGTGTGGGGTGACTCTCTATTCAGGGTCTGGGGTGTCTCTCTTTTCAGGGTCTGGGATCTCTCTCTAACCACGGTCTGGGGTCTCTGTCTATTCGCGGTCTGGGTTCTCTCACTATTCAGGGTCTGGGGTCCCTCTCTATTCAGGGTCTGGAGTGTCTCTCTATTGAGGGTCTGGGGTGTCTCCTATTCAGGGTCTGAAGTTTCTCTCTATTCAGGGTCTGGTGTCTCTCACTATTCAGCGTCAGGGGTGTCTCTCTCTATTCAGGGTCTGTGGACTCTCACTATTCAGGGTCTGGAGTATCTCTCTATTTAGGGTCAGGAGTGTCTCTCTATTCAGTTTCTGGGGTCTCTCTCTATTCAGGGTCTGGCGTCTCTCTCTATTCAGGGTCCGGGGTCTCTCTCCATTCAGGGTCTGGGTTCTCTCACTATTCAGGGTCTGGGGTGTCTCTCTATTCAGGGTCTTGGGTGTCTCTCTATTCAGGGTCTGAGGTGTCTCTCTATTCAGGGTCTGGGGTGTCTCTCTTTTGAGGGTCTGGAGTGTCTTTATATTCAGGGTCTGGGGTGTCTTTCTGCTCAGGGTCTGGGGTGTCTCTCTATTCAGGGTCTGGGGTGTCTCCTATTCAGCGTGTGGGGTGACTCTCTATTCAGGGTCTGTGGTGTCTCTCTATTCAGGGTCTGCAGTGTCTCTCTATTCAGGGTCTGGAGTGTCTCTCTTTTGAGGGTCTGGAGTGTCCTTATATTCAGGGTCTGGGGTGTCTTACTACTCAGGTTCGGGGGTGTCTCTCTTTTCAGGGTCTGCGTTGTCTCTCTATTCAGTGTGTGGGGTTTCTCTCTATTCAGGGTCTTGGTTCTCTGTCTTTTCAGGGTCTGGCGTGTCTCCTATTCAGGGTCTGGGGTGTCTCTCTATTCAGGGTCTGGGGTCTGTCTCTATTCAGGTTCTGGAGTGTCTCTCTCCATTCGGGGTCTGGGGTCTCTCACTATTGAGGTTCTGGGTTGTCTCTCTATTCAGGGTCTGGGCTCCCTGTCTATTCAGGGTCTGGGGTGTCTCTCTATTCGGGTCTGGGATGTCTCTCTATTCAGGGTCTGGGGTGTCTGTCTATTCAGGGTCAGGGGTTTCTGTCTATTCAGGATCTGTGGTGTCTCTCTATTCAGGGACTGGGCTGTCTCTCTATTCAGGTTCTGGGGTGTCTCTCAATTCAGGGTCTGGGATGTCTCTCTATTCAGGGTCTGGAGTGCCTTCTATTCAGGGTCTGGGCTGTCTTTCTAATCAGGGTCTGGGGTGACTCCCTATTCAGGGTCTGGGTTGTCTCTCTATTCAGGGTCTGCAGTGTCTCTCTATTCAGGGTCTGGAGTGTCTCTCTTTTGAGGGTCTGGAGTGTCCTTATATTCAGGGTCTGGGGTGTCTTACTACTCAGGTTCGGGGGTGTCTCTCTACTCAGGGTCTGCGGTGTCTCTCTATTCAGGGACTGGGGTGTCTCTCTATTCAGGGTCTGGGGTCTCTGTCTATTCAGGGTCTGGGGTTTCTCTCTAATCAGTGTCTGGGGTCTCTGTCTATTCAGGGTCTTGGGTGTCTCTCTATTCAGGGTCTGGGGTCTCTGTCTATTCAGGGTCTGGGGTCTCTCTCTATTTAGGGTCTGGGGTCTCTCTCTATACAGGGTCTGGAGTGTCTGTCTATTGAGGGTCTGGTGTGTCTCTCTATTGAGGGTCTGAGGCGTCTCTCTATTCAGGGTCTGGGGTGTCTCCTATTCAGGGTCTGGGGTGTCTCTCTATTCAGTGTCTTGGGTGTCTCTCTATTCAGGGTCTGGGGTGTCTCCTATTCAGGGTGTGGGGTGACTCTCTATTCAGGGTCTGGGGTGTCTCTCTTTTCAGGGTCTGGGATCTCTCTCTAACCACGGTCTGGGGTCTCTGTCTATTCGCGGTCTGGGTTCTCTCACTATTCAGGGTCTGGGGTCCCTCTCTATTCAGGGTCTGGAGTGTCTCTCTATTGAGGGTCTGGGGTGTCTCCTATTCAGGGTCTGAAGTTTCTCTCTATTCAGGGTCTGGTGTCTCTCACTATTCAGCGTCAGGGGTGTCTCTCTCTATTCAGGGTCTGTGGACTCTCACTATTCAGGGTCTGGAGTATCTCTCTATTTAGGGTCAGGAGTGTCTCTCTATTCAGTTTCTGGGGTCTCTCTCTATTCAGGGTCTGGCGTCTCTCTCTATTCAGGGTCCGGGGTCTCTCTCCATTCAGGGTCTGGGTTCTCTCACTATTCAGGGTCTGGGGTGTCTCTCTATTCAGGGTCTTGGGTGTCTCTCTATTCAGGGTCTGGGGTGTCTGTCTGCTCAGGGTCTGGGGTGTCTCTCTATTCAGGGTCTGGGATGTCTCCTATTCAGAGTCTGGGGTGTCTGCCTATTCAGGGTCTGGGATGTCTCCAATTCAGAGTCTGGGGTGTCTCTCTATTCGGGGTCCGGGGTCTCTCTCTATTCAGTGTCTGGAGATTCTCTCTATTCAGGGTCTGGGGTCTCTCTCTATTCAGGGTCAGGGGTGTCTCTCTATTCAGGGTATGGAGTGTCTCTCTATTTAGGAACTGGGCTGTCTCTCTATTCAGTGTCTGGGGTGTCTCTGTATTCAGGGTCTGGGGTGTCTCTCTATTCAGGGTCTGAGGTGTCTCTCTATTCAGGGTCTGGAGTGTCTCTCTATTCAGGGTCTGCGGTGTCTCGCTATTCAGGGTCTGTGGTGTCTCTCTATTCAGGGTCTGACGTGTCTCTCTATACAGGGTCTGAGGTGTCTCTCTATTCTGGGTCTGCGGTGTCTCTCTATTCAGGGTCTGGAGTGTCTCTCTTTTGAGGGTCTGGAGTGTCTTTATATTCAGGGTCTGAGGTGTCTTTCTGCTCAGGGTCTGGGGTGTCTCTCTAATCAGGTTCTGGGGTGTCTCCTATTCAGGGTCTGGGGTGTCTCTCTATTCAGGCTCGGGGGTGTCACTCTTTTCAGGGTCTGGGATCTCTCTCCCACCACTGTCTGGGGTCTCTGTCTATTCAGGGTCTGGGGTCCCTCTCTATTCAGGGTCTGGAGTGTCTCTCCATTGAGGGTCTGGTGTGTCTCCTATTCAGGGTCTGAGGTTTCTCTCTATTCAGGGTCTGGGGTCTCTCACTATTCAGGGTCAGGGGTGTCTCTCTCTATTCAGGGTCTGGGGTCTCTCACTATTCAGGGTCAGGGGTGTCTCTCTCTATTCAGTGTCTGGGGTCTCTCTCTATTCAGGGTTTGGAGTTTCTCTCTATTCAGGGTCTGCGGTGTCTCGCTATACAGGGTCTGTGGTGTCTCTCTATTCAGGGTCTGGGGTCTCTCACTATTCAGGGTCTGTGGTGTCTCTCTATTCAGTGTGTGGTGTGTCTCTCCATTCAGGGTCTTGGTTCTCTGTCTTTTCAGGGTCTGGCGTGTCTCCTATTCAGGGTCTGGGGTGTCTCTCTATTCAGGGTCTGGGGTCTGTCTCTACTCAGGTTCTGGAGTGTCTCTCTCCATTCGGGCTCTGATGTCTCTCACTATTGAGGTTCTGGGTTGTCTCTCTATTCAGGGTCTGGGCTCCCTGTCTATTCAGGGTCTGGGGTGTCTCTCTATTCGGGTCTGGGATGTCTCTCTATTCAGGGTCTGGGGTGTCTCTCTATTCAGGGTCAGGGGTTTCTGTCTATTCAGGGTCTGGGGTGTACCTCTATTCAGGATCTGTGGTGTCTCTCTATTCAGGGCCTGGGGTGTCTCTCTATTCAGGTTCTGGTGTGTCTCTCAATTCAGGGTCTGGGATGTCTCTCTATTCAGGGTCTGGAGTGCCTTCTATTCAGGGTCTGGAGTGTCTTTCTAATCAGGGTCTGGGGTGACGCCCTATTCAGGGTCTGGGTTGTCTCTCTATTCAGGGTCTGCAGTGTCTCTCTATTCAGGGTCTGGAGTGTCTCTCTTTTGAGGGTCTGGAGTGTCCTTATATTCAGGGTCTGGGGTGTCTTACTACTCAGGTTCAGGTGTGTCTCTCTATTCAGGGTCTGCGTTGTCTCTCTATTCAGGGTCTGGAGTGTCTCTCTATTCAGGGTCTGGGGTCTCTCTCTATTCAGGGTCTGGGTTGTCTCTCTATTCAGGGTCTGCGGTGTCTCTCTTTTGAGGGACTGGGGTGTCTCTCTATTCAGGGTCTGGGGTCTCTGTCTATTCAGGGTCTGGGGTTTCTCTCTAATCAGTGTCTGGGGTCTCTGTCTATTCAGGGTCTGGGGTGTCTCTCTATTCAGGGTCTGGGGTCTCTGTCTATTCAGGGTCTGGGGTCTCTCTCTATTTAGGTTCTGGGGTCTCTCTCTATACGGGGTCTGGAGTGTCTGTCTATTGAGGGTCTGGAGTGTCTCTATATTGAGGGTCTGAGGCGTCTCTTATTCAGGGTCTGGAGTGTCTCTCTATTCAGGGTCTGGGGTGTCTCCTATTCAGGGTCTGGGGTGTCTCTCTATTCAGGGTCTGGGGTGTCTCCTATTCAGGGTCTGGGGTGTCTCTCTATTCAGTGTCTTGGGTGTCTCTCTATTCAGGGTCTGGGGTGTCTCCTATTCAGGGTGTGGGGTGACTCTCTATTCAGGTCTGGGGTGTCTCTCTTTTCAGGGTCTGGGATCTCTCTCTAACCACGGTCTGGGGTCTCTGTCTATTCGGGGTCTGGGGTCTCTCACTATTCAGGGTCTGGGGTCCCTCTCTATTCAGGGTCTGGAGTGTCTCTCTATTCAGGGTCTGGGGTGTCTCCTATTCAGGGTCTGAGGTTTCTCTCTATTCAGGGTCTGGTGTCTCTCATTATTCAGGGTCAGGGGTGTCTCTCTCTATTCAGGGTCTGTGGTCTCTCACTATTCAGGGTCTGTAGTGTTTCTCTATTTAGGGTCAGGAGTGTCTCTCTATTCGGTTTCTGGGGTCTCTCTCTATTCAGGGTCTGGCGTCTCTCTCTATTCAGGGTCCGGGGTCTCTCTCCATTCAGGGTCTGGGTTCTCTCACTATTCAGGGTCTGGGGTGTCTCTCTATTCAGGGTCTTGGGTGTCTGTCTATTCAGGGTCTGGGGTGTCTGTCTATTCAGGGTCTGGGGTGTCTCTCTATTCAGGGTCTGGGATGTCTCCTATTCAGAGTCAGGGGTGTCTCCAATTCAGAGTCTGGGGTGTCTCTCTATTCGGGGTCCGGGGTCTCTCTCTATTCAGTGTCTGGAGATTCTCTCTATTCAGGGTCAGGGGCGTCTCTCTATTCAGGGTATGGAGTGTCTCTCTATTTAGGAACTGGGCTGTCTCTCTATTCAGTGTCTGGGGTGTCTGTATTCAGGGTCTGGGGTGTCTCTCTATTCAGGGTCTGAGGTGTCTCTCTATTCAGGGTCTGGAGTGTCTCTCTATTCAGGGTCTGCGGTGTCTTGCTATTCAGGGTCTGTGGTTTCTCTCTATTCAGGGTCTGACGTGTCTCTCTATACAGGGTCTGAGGTGTCTCTCTATTCAGGGTCTGCGGTGTCTCTCTATTCAGGGTCTGGAGTGTCTCTCTTTTGAGGGTCTGGAGTGTCTTTATATTCAGGGTCTGAGGTGTCTTTCTGCTCAGGGTCTGGGGTGTATCTCTAATCAGGTTCTGGGGTGTCTCCTATTCAGGGTCTGAGGTTTCTCTCTATTCAGGGTCTGGGGTCTCTCACTATTCAGGGTCAGGGGTGTCTCTCTCTATTCATGGTCTGGGGTCTCTCACTATTCAGGGTCATGGGTGTCTCTATTCAGTGTCTGGGGTCTCTCTCTATTCAGGGTTTGGAGTTTCTCTATATTCAGGGTCTGCGGTGTATCTCTATTCAGGGTCTGGGGTATCTCTCTATTCAGGGTTTGGGTTCACTCTCTTTTCAGTGTCTGGGGTCTCTCTTTATTCAGGGTCTGGAGTGTCTCTCTATTCAGGATCTGGGGACTCACTCTATTCAGGGTCTGGAGTGTCTCTCTCCATTCAGGGTCTGGGGTCTCTCACTATTCAGGGTCTGTGGTGTCTCTCTATTCAGTGTGTGGGGTTTCTCTCTATTCAGGGTCTTGGTTCTCTGTCTTTTCAGGGTCTGGCGTGTCTCCTATTCAGGGTCTGGGGTGTCTCTCTATTCAGGGTCTGGGGTCTGTCTCTACTCAGGTTCTGGAGTGTCTCTCTCCATTCGGGGTCTGGGGTCTCTCACTATTGGGGTTCTCGGTTGTCTCTCTATTCAGGGTCTGGGCTCCCTGTCTATTCAGGGTCTGGGGTGTCTCTCTATTCGGGTCTGGGATGTCTCTCTATTCAGGGTCTGGGGTGTCTCTCTATTCAGGGTCAGGGGTTTCTGTCTATTCAGGGTCTGGGGTGTACCTCTATTCAGGATCTGTGGTGTCTCTCTATTCAGGGCCTGGGGTGTCTCTCTATTCAGGGTCTTGGGTGTCTTTCTAATCAGGGTCTGGGGTGACGCCCTATTCAGGGTCTGGGTTGTCTCTCTATTCAGGGTCTGCAGTGTCTCTCTATTCAGGGTCTGGAGTGTCTCTCTTTTGAGGGTCTGGAGTGTCCTTATATTCAGGGTCTGGGGTATCTTACTACTCAGGTTCGGGGGTGTCTCTCTATTCAGGGTCTGCGTTGTCTCTCTATTCAGGGTCTGGAGTGTCTCTCTATTCAGGGTCTGCGGTGTCTCTCTTTTGAGGGACTGGGGTGTCTCTCTATTCAGGGTCTGGGGTCTCTGTCTATTCAGGGTCTGGGGTTTCTCTCTAATCAGTGTCTGGGGTCTCTGTCTATTCAGGGTCTGGTGTCTCTGTCTATTCAGGGTCTGGGGTCTCTCTCTATTAAGGGTCTGGGGTCTCTCTCTATTCAGGGTTTGGAGTTTCTCTATATTCAGGGTCTGAGGTATCTCTCTATTCAGGGTCTGAGGTGTCTCTCTATTCAGGCTCTGGAGTGTCTCTCTTTTGAGGGTCTGGAGTTTCTTTATATTCAGGGTCTGGGGTGTCTTTCTGCTCAGGGTCTGGGGTGTCTTTATTCAGGGTCTCGGGTGTCTCTCTATTCAGGGTCTGGGTTCTCTCTCTATTCAGGGTCTGGATTGTCTCTCTATTCAGGGTCTGGTGTCTCTCTCCATTCAGGGTCTGGCGTCTCTCACTATTCAGGGTCTGGGGTGTCTCTCTATTCAGTGTGTGGGGTTTCTCTCTATTCAGGGTCTTGGTTCTCTGTCTTTTCAGGGTCTGGCGTGTCTCCTATTCAGGGTCTGGGGTGTCTCTCTATTCAGGGTCTGGGGTCTATCTCTACTCAGGTTCTGGAGTGTCTCTCTCCATTCGGGGTCTGGGGTCTCTCACTATTGAGGTTCTGGGTTGTCTCTCTATTCAGGGTCTGGGCTCCCTGTCTATTCAGGGTCTGGGGTGTCTCTCTATTCAGGGTCTGGGATGTCTCTCTATTCAGTGTCTGGGGTGTCTCTCTATTCAGGGTCAGGGGTTTCTGTCTATTCAGGGTCTGGGGTGTCTCTCTATTCAGGATCTGGTGTGTCTCTCAATTCAGGGTCTGGGATGTCTCTCTATTCAGGGTCTGGAGTGCCTTCTATTCAGGGTCTGGGGTGTCTTTCTAATCAGGGACTGGGGTGACGCCCTATTCAGGGTCTGGGTTGTCTCTCTATTCAGGGTCTGCAGTGTCTCTCTATTCAGGGTCTGGAGTGTCTCTCTTTTGAGGGTCTGGAGTGTCCTTATATTCAGGGTCTGGGGTGTCTTACTACTCAGGTTCGGGGGTGTCTCTCTATTCAGGGTCTGCGTTGTCTCTCTATTCAGGGTCTGGAGTGTCTCTCTATTCGGGGTCTGGGGTCTCTCTCTATTCAGGGTCTGGGTTGTCTCTCTATTCAGGGTCTGCGGTGTCTCTCTTTTGAGGGACTGGGGTGTCTCTCTATTCAGGGTCCGGGGTCTCTGTCTATTCAGGGTCTGGGGTTTCTCTCTAATCAGTGTCTGGGGTCTCTGTCTATTCAGGGTCTGGGGTGTCTCTCTATTCAGGGTCTGGGGTCTCTGTCTATTCAGGGTCTGGGGTCTCTCTCTATTTAGGGTCTGGGGTCTCTCTCTATACAGGGTCTGGAGTGTCTGTCTATTGAGGGTCTGGACTGTCTCTATATTGAGGGTCTGAGGCGTCTCTTATTCAGGGTCTGGAGTGTCTCTCTATTCAGGGTCTGGGGTCTCTCCTATTCAGGGTCTGGGGTGTCTCTCTATTCAGTGTCTTGGGTGTCTCTCTATTCAGGGTCTGGGGTGTCTCCTATTCAGGGTGTGGGGTGACTCTCTATTCAGGGTCTGGGGTGTCTCTCTTTTCAGGGTCTGGGATCTCTCTCTAACCACGGTCTGGGGTCTCTGTCTATTCGGGGTCTGGGGTCTCTCACTATTCAGGGTCTGGGGTCCCTCTCTATTCAGGGTCTGGAGTGTCTCTCTATTCAGGGTCTGGGGTGTCTCCTATTCAGGGTCTGAGGTTTCTCTCTATTCAGGGTCTGGTGTCTCTCACTATTCAGGGTCAGGGGTGTCTCTCTTTATTCCGGGTCTGTGGTCTCTCACTATTCAGGGTCTGGAGTGTCTCTCTATGTAGGGTCAGGAGTGTCTCTCTATTCAGTTTCTGGGGTCTCTCTCTATTCAGGGTCTGGCGTCTCTCTCTATTCAGGGTCCGGGGTCTCTCTCCATTCAGGGTCTGGGTTCTCTCACTATTCAGGGTCTGGGGTGTCTCTCTATTCAGGGTCTTGGGTGTCTCTCTATTCAGGGTCTGGGGTGTCTGTCTATTCAGGGTCTGGGGTGTCTCTCTATTCAGGGTCTGGGATGTCTCCTATTCAGAGTCTTGGGTGTCTGCCTATTCAGGGTCTGGGATGTCTCCAATTCAGAGTCTGAGGTGTCTCTCTATTCGGGGTCCGGGGTCTCTCTCTATTCAGTGTCTGGAGATTCTCTCTATTCAGGGTCTGGGGTCTCTCTCTATTCAGGGTCAGGGGTGTCTCTCTATTCAGGGTATGGAGTCTCTCTCTATTTAGGAACTGGGCTGTCTCTCTATTCAGTGTCTGGGTTGTCACTGTATTCAGGGTCTGGGGTGTCTCTCTATTCAGGGTCTGAGGTGTCTCTCTATTCAGGGTCTGGAGTGTCTCACTATTCTGGGTCTGCGGTGTCTCGCTATTCAGGGTCTGTGGTTTCTCTCTATTCAGGGTCTGACGTGTCTCTCTATACAGGATCTGAGGTGTCTCTCTATTCAGGGTCTGCGGTGTCTCTCTATTCAGGGTCTGGAGTGTCTCTCTTTTGAGGGTCTGGAGTGTCTTTATATTCAGGGTCTGAGGTGTCTTTCTGCTCAGGGTCTGGGGTGTCTCTCTAATCAGGTTCTGGGGTGTCTCCTATTCAGGGTCTGGGGTGTCTCTCTATTCAGGCTCTGGGGTGTCGCTCTTTTCAGGGTCTGGGATCTCTCTCCCACCACTGTCTGGGGTCTCTGTCTATTCAGGGTCTGGATTGTCTCTCTATTGAGGGTCTGGGGTCTCTCACTATTCAGGGTCAGGGGTGTCTCTCTCTATTCAGGGTCTGGGGTCTCTCACTATTCAGGGTCAGGGTGTCTCTCTCTATTCAGGGTCTGGGGTCTCTCTCTATTCAGGGTTTGGAGTTTCTCTCTATTCAGGGTCTGCGGTGTCTCGCTATTCAGGGTCTGTGGTGTCTCTCTATTCAGGGTCTGCGGTGTCTCTCTATTCATGGTCTGGCGTATCTCTCTATTCAGGGTCTGCGGTGTATCTCTATTCAGGCTCTGGAGTGTCTCTCTTTTGAGGGTCTGGAGTTTCTTTATATTCAGGGTCTGGGGTATCTTTCTGCTCAGGGTCTGGGGTGTCTTTATTCAGGGTCTCGGGTGTCTCTCTATTCAGGGTCTGGGTTCTCTCTCTATTCTGGGTCTGGATTGTCTCTCTATTCAGGGTCTGGGTTGCCTCTCCATTCAGGGTCTTGGGTGACTCTCTATTCAGGTTCTGGGGTGTCTCCTATTCAGGGTCTGGGGTGTCTCTCTATTCAGGCTCTGGAGTGTCGCTCTTTTCAGGGTCTGGCATCTCTCTCTAACCACTGTCTGGGGTCTCTGTCTATTCAGGTTCTGGGGTCTCTCACTATTCAGGGTCTGGGATGTCTCTCTATTCAGGTCTGGGGTCCCTCTCTATTCAGGGTCTGGAGTGTCTCTCTATTGAGGGTCTGGGGTGTCTCTCTATTCAGGGTCTGAGGTATCTCTCTATTCAGGGTCTGGGGTCTCTCACTATTCAGGGTCAGGGGTGTCTCTCTCTATTCAGGGTCTGGGGTCTCTCACTATTCAGGGTCAGGGGTGTCTCTATTCAGTGTCTGGGGTCTCTCTCTATTCAGGGTTTGGAGTTTCTCTATATTCAGGGTCTGGGGTGTCTCTCTATTCAGGGTCTGCGGTGTATCTCTATTCAGGCTCTGGAGTGTCTCTCTTTTGAGGGTCTGGGGTGTCTTTATATTCAGGATCTGGGGTATCTTTCTGCTCAGGGTCTGGGGTGTCTTTATTCAGGGTCTCGGGTGTCTCTCTATTCAGGGTCTGGATACTCTCTCTATTCAGGGTCTGGATTGTCTCTCTATTCAGGGTCTGCAGTGTCTCTCTATTCAGGATCTGGGGTCTCTCTCTATTCAGGGTCTGGAGTGTCTCTCTATTCAGGGTCTCGGGTGTCTCTCTATTCAGGGTCTCGGGTGTCTCTCTATTCGGAGTCTTGGGTCACTCTCTATTCAGGGTCTGGGGTGTCTCTCTATTCAGGGTCTGAGGTGTCTATCTATTCAGGGATTGGGGTGTCTCTCTATTCAGGGTCTGGGGTCTCTGTCTATTCAGGGTCTGGGCTGTCTCTCTAATCAGGGACTGGGATCTCTGTCTATTCAGGGTCTGGGGTCTCTCTCTATTTAGGGTCTGGGGTCTCTCTCTATACAGGGTCTGGAGCGTCTGTCTATTCAGGGTCTGGAGTGTCTCTCTATTGAGGGTCTGAGGTGTCTCCTATTCAGAGTCTGGGGTGTCTCTCTATTCAGGGTCTGAGTTGTCTCTCCATTCAGGGTCCTGGGGGTCTGTCTTTTCAGGTTCTGGCGTGTCAACCATTCAGGGTCTGGGGTCTCTCTCTATTTAGGGTCTGGAGTCTCTCTCTATACAGGGTCTGGAGTGTCTGTCTATTGAGGGTCTGGAGTGTCTCTCTATTGAGGGTCTGAGGTGTCTCCTCTTCAGGGTCTGGTGTCTCTCTCTATTCAGGGTCTGGGGTCCCTCACTATTCAGGGTCTGGGGTGTCTCTCTTTTCAGGGTCTGGGATCTCTCTCTAACCACGGTCTGGGGTCTCTGTCTATTCGGGGTCTGGGGTCTCTCACTATTCAGGGTCTGGGGTCCCTCTCTATTCAGGGTCTGGAGTGTCTCTCTATTCAGGGTCTGGGGTGTCTCCTATTCAGGGTCTGAGGTTTCTCTCTATTCAGGGTCTGGTGTCTCTCACTATTCAGGGTCAGGGGTGTCTCTCTTTATTCTGGGTCTGTGGTCTCTCACTATTCAGGGTCTGGAGTGTCTCTCTATGTAGGGTCAGGAGTGTCTCTCTATTCAGTTTCTGGGGTCTCTCTCTATTCAGGGTCTGGCGTCTCTCTCTATTCAGGGTCCGGGGTCTCTCTCCATTCAGGGTCTGGGTTCTCTCACTATTCAGGGTCTGCGGTGTCTCTCTATTCAGGGTCTTGGGTGTCTCTCTATTCAGGGTCTGGGGTGTCTGTCTATTCAGGGTCTGGGGTGTCTCTCTATTCAGGGTCTGGGATGTCTCCTATTCAGAGTCTTGGGTGTCTGCCTATTCAGGGTCTGGGATGTCTCCAATTCAGAGTCTGGGGTGTCTCTCTATTCGGGGTCCGGGGTCTCTCTCTATTCAGTGTCTGGAGATTCTCTCTATTCAGGGTCTGGGGTCTCTCTCTATTCAGGGTCAGGGGTGTCTCTCTATTCAGGGTATGGAGTGTCTCTCTATTTAGGAACTGGGCTGTCTCTCTATTCAGTGTCTGGGTTGTCACTGTATTTAGGGTCTGGGGTGTCTCTCTATTCAGGGTCTGAGGTGTCTCTCTATTCAGGGTCTGGAGTGTCTCTCTATTCAGGGTCTGCGGTGTCTCGCTATTCAGGGTCTGTGGTTTCTCTCTATTCAGGGTCTGACGTGTCTCTCTATACAGGATCTGAGGTGTCTCTCTATTCTGGGTCTGCGGTGTCTCTCTATTCAGGGTCTGGAGTGTCTCTCTTTTGAGGGTCTGGAGTGTCTTTATATTCAGGGTCTGAGGTGTCTTTCTGCTCAGGGTCTGGGGTGTCTCTCTAATCAGGTTCTGGGGTGTCTCCTATTCAGGGTCTGGGGTGTCTCTCTATTCAGGCTCTGGGGTGTCGCTCTTTTCAGGGTCTGGGATCTCTCTCCCACCACTGTCTGGGGTCTCTGTCTATTCAGGGTCTGGAGTGTCTCTCTATTGAGGGTCTGGTGTGTCTCCTATTCAGGGTTTGGAGTTTCTCTCCATTCAGGGTCTGGGGTCTCTCACTATTCAGGGTCAGGGGTGTCTCTCTCTATTCAGGGTCTGGGGTCTCTCACTATTCAGGGTCAGGGTGTCTCTCTCTATTCAGGGTTTGGAGTTTCTCTCCATTCAGGGTCTGGGGTCTCTCTCTATTCAGGGTTTGGAGTTTCTCTCTATTCAGGGTCTGGGGTCTCTCACTATTCAGGGTCAGGGGTGTCTCTATTCAGTGTCTGGGGTCTCTCTCTATTCAGGGTTTGGAGTTTCTCTCTATTCAGGGTCTGCGGTGTCTCTCTATTCAGGGTCTGGGGTATCTCTCTATTCAGGGTCTGCGGTGTTTCTCTATTCAGGCTCTGGAGTGTCTCTCTTTTGAGGGTCTGGAGTGTCTTTATATTCAGGGTCTGGGGTGTCTTTCTGCTCAGGGTCTGGGGTGTCTTTATTCAGGGTCTCGGGTGTCTCTCTATTCAGGGTCTGGATACTCTCTCTATTCAGGGTCTGGATTGTCTCTCTATTCAGGGTCTGCAGTGTCTCTCTATTCAGGATCTGGGGTCTCTCTCTATTCAGGGTCTGGGGTGTCTCTCTATTCGGAGTCTGGGGTCACTCTCTATTCAGGGTCTGGGGTGTCTCTCTATTCAGGGTCTGAGGTGTCTATCTATTCAGGGATTGGGGTGTCTCTCTATTCAGGGTCTGGGGTCTCTGTCTATTCAGGGTCTGGCTGTCTCTCTAATCAGGGACTGGGATCTCTGTCTATTCAGGGTCTGGGGTCTCTCTCTATTTAGGGTCTGGGGTCTCTCTCTATACAGGGTCTGGAGCGTCTGTCTATTCAGGGTCTGGAGTGTCTCTCTATTGAGGGTCTGAGGTGTCTCCTATTCAGAGTCTGGGGTGTCTCTCTATTCAGGGTCTGAGTTGTCTCTCCATTCAGGGTCCTGGGGGTCTGTCTTTTCAGGTTCTGGCGTGTCAACCATTCAGGGTCTGGGGTCTCTCTCTATTTAGGGTCTGGAGTCTCTCTCTATACAGGGTCTGGAGTGTCTGTCTATTGAGGGTCTGGAGTGTCTCTCTATTGAGGGTCTGAGGTGTCTCCTCTTCAGGGTCTGGTGTCTCTCTCTATTCAGGGTCTGGGGTCCCTCACTATTCAGGGTCTGGGGTGTCTCTCTATTCAGGGTCTGGGGTGCCTCTCTATTCAGGGTCTGGGATTTCTCACCATTCAGGGTCTGGGGTGTCTCTCTATTCCGGATCTGGGGTGTCTCTCTATTCAGGGTCTGGGGTGTCTCTCTATTCAGGCTCTGGGGTATCGCTCTTTTCAGGGTCTGGGATCTCTCTCTAACCACTGTCTGGGGTCTCTGTCTATTCAGGGTCTGGGGTCTCTCTCTATTCAGGGTCTGGGGTCTCTCACTATTCAGGGTTTGGAGTTTCTCTCTATTCAGGGTCTGCGGTGTCTCCCTATTCAGGGTCTGTTGTGTCTCTCTATTCAGGGTCTGGGATCTCTCTCTATTCAGGGTCTGCGGTGTCTCTCTATTCAGGTTCTGGGGTCTCTCTCTATTCAGGGTCTGCGGTGTCTCTCTATTCAGGGTCTGGGGTATCTCTCTATTCAGGGTCTGAGGTGTATCTCTATTCAGGCTCTGGAGTGTCTCTCTTTTGAGAGTCTGGAGTGTCTTTATATTCAGGATCTGGGGTGTCTTTCTGCTCAGGGTCTCGGGTGTCTCTCTATTCAGGGTCTGGGTTCTCTCTCTATTCAGGGTCTGGGTTCTCTCTCTATTCAGGGTCTGGGGTCTCTCTCTATTCAGGGTCTGGAGTGTCTCTCTATTCAGGGTCTGGGGTCTCTCTCTATTCAGGGTTTGGGTTCACTCTTTTTTCAGGGTCTGGGGTCTCTCTTTATTCAGGGTCTGGAGTGTCTCTCTATTCAGGATCTGGTGTCTCTCTCTATTCAGGGTCTGGAGTGTCTCTCTCCATTCAGGGTCTGGGGTCTCTCACTATTCAGGGTCTGTGGTGTCTCTCTATTCAGTGTGTGGGGTGTCTCTCTATTCAGGGTCTTGGTTCTCTGTCTTTTCAGGGTCTGGCGTGTCTCCTATTCAGGGTCTGGGGTGTCTCTCTATTCATGTTCTGGTGTGTCTATCTATTCAGGATCTGGGGTCTCTGTCTATTCAGGGTCTGGGCTGTCTCCTATCCAGGGTCTGGGCTGTCTCCTATTCAGGGTCTGGGGTGTCTCTCTATTCAGGCTCTGGAGTATCGCTCTTTTCAGGGTCTGGGATCTCTCTCTAACCACTGTCTGGGGTCTCTGTCTATTCAGGGTCTGGGGTCTCTCACTATTCAGGGTCTGGGTTGTCTCTCTATTCAGGGTCTGCGCTGTCTCTCTATTCAGGGTCAGGGGTTTCTGTCTATTCTGGGTCTGGGGTGTACCTCTATTCAGGGTCTGTGGTGTCTCTCTATTCAGGGCCTGGCGTGTCTCTCTATTCAGGTTCTGGGATGTCTCTCAATTCAGGGTCTGGAGTGCCTTCTATTCAGGGTCTGGGGTGTTTTTCTAATCAGGGTCTGGGGTGACTCCCTGTTCAGGGTCTGGGGTGTCTCTCTATTCAGGGTCTGCAGTGTCTCTCTATTCAGGGTCTGGAGTGTCTCTCTTTTGAGGGTCTGGAGTGTCCTTATATTCAGGGTGTGGGGTGACTTACTACTCAGGTTCGGGGGTGTCTCTCTACTCAGGGTCTGCGTTGTCTCTCTATTCAGGGTCTGGGGTGCCTCTCTATTCAGGGTCTGCGTTGTCTCTCTATTCAGGGTCTGGGGTCTCTCTCTATTTAGGTTCCGGAGTGTCTCTCTATTCAGGGTCTTGGGTCTCTCTCTATTCAGGTTTTGTGTTGTCTCTCTATTCAGGGTCTGGGGTGTCACTTTATTCAGGGTCTGGGGTCTCTCTCTATTCAGGGTCTGGGGTCTCTCTCTATTCAGGATCTGTCGTCTCTCTCTATTCAGGGTCTGGTGTCTCTCTGTTCAGGGTCTGGGGTGTCTGTCTATTCAGGGTCTGGGGTCTCTCTCTATTTAGCGTCTGGGGTCTCTCTCTATACAGGGTCTGGAGTGTCTGTCTATTGAGGGTCTGGAGTGTCTCTCTATTGAGGGTCTGAGGTGTCTCCTATTCAGGGTCTGGGGTGTCTCTCTATTCAGGGTCTGGCTTGTCTCTCCATTCAGGGTCTTGGGAGTCTCACTATTCAAGTTCTGGGGTGTCTTTTATTCAGGGTCTGGGGTGTCTCTCTATTCAGGCTCTGGGGTGTCGCTCTTTTCAGTGTCTGGGATCTCTCTCTAACCACTGTCTGGGGTCTCTGTCTATTCAGGGTCTGGGGTCTATCACTATTCAGGGTCTGGGATGTCTCTCTATTCAGGGTCTGCGGTGTCTCGCTATTCAAGTTCTGGAGTGTCTCTCTGTTGAGGGTCTGGTGTGTCTCCTATTCAGGGTCTGACACTTCTCTCTATTCAGGGTCAGGGGTCTCTCACTATTCAGGGTCAGGGGTGTCTCTCTCTATTCAGTTCTGGGGTCTCTCTCTATTCAGGGTTTGGAGTTTCTCTCTATTCAGGGTCTGCGGTGTCTCTCTATTCAGGGTCTGGGGTCTCTCTCTATTCAGGTTCTGGGGTATCTCTCTATTCAGGGTCTGCGGTGTCTCTCTATTCAGGCTCTGGAGTGTCTCTCATTTGAGCGTCTGGAGTGTCTTTATATTCAGGTCTGGGGTGTCTTTCTGCTCAGGGTCTGGGGTGTCTTTATTCAGGGTCTCGGGTGTCTCTCTATTCAGGGTCTGGGTTCTCTCTCTATTCAGGGTCTGGATTGTCTCTCTATTCAGGGTCTGGGGTCTCTCTCTATTCAGGGTCTGGGGTCTCTCTCTATTCAGGGTTTGGTTTGACTCTCTTTTCAGGGTCTGGGGTCCCTCTTTATTCAGGGTCTGGAGTGTCTCTCTATTCAGGATCTGGGGTCTCTCTCTATTCAGGGTCTGGAGTGTCTCTCTCCATTCAAGGTCTGGGGTCTCTCACTATTCAGGGTCTGTGATGTCTCTCTATTCAGTGTGTGGGGTGTCTCTCTATTCAGGGTCTTGGTTCTCTGTCTTTTCAGGGTCTGGCGTGTTTCCTATTCAGGGTCTGGGGTCTGTCTCTATTCAGGTTCTGGAGTGTCTCTCTCCATTCGGGGTCTGGGGTCTCTCACTATTGAGGTTCTGGGTTGTCTCTCTATTCAGGGTCTGGGGTGTCTCTCTATTCGGGTCTGGGATGTCTCTCTATTCAGCGTCTGCGCTGTCTCTCTATTCAGGGTCAGGGGTTTCTGTCTATTCAGGTTCTGGGGTGTACCTCTATTCAGGGTCTGTGGTGTCTCTCTATTCAGGGCCTGGGGTGTGTCTCTATTCAGGTTCTGGGGTGTCTCTCTATTCAGGGTCTGGAGTCTCTCTATTCAGGGTCTGTGGTCTGTCTCTATTCAGGGTCTGGTTTCTCTCTCTATTCAAGGTTCGGGGTCTGTCTCTATTCAGGGTCTGGAGTGTCTCACTCCATTCAGGGTTTGGGATCTCTCACGATTCCGGATCTGGCGTCTCTCTCTAATCAGGGTTTGGGTTCTCTCTCTATTCAGTGTCTGGGGTGACTCTCTATTCAGGGTCTGGGGTCTCTCTCTATTCAGGGACCGGGGTCTCTCTCTGTTCAGGGTCTGGAGTGTCTCTCTCCATTCGGGGTGTGGGGACTCTCACTATTCAGGTTCTGGGGCCTCTCCATTCAGGGTCTGGGGTCCCTGTCTATTCAGGGTCAGGGGTGGCTCCTATTCAGGGTCTGGGGTGTCTCTCTATTCAGGGTCTGGGGTCTCTCTCTATTCAGGGTCTGGGGTCTCTCTCTATTCTGGGTCTGGAGTGTTTGTCTATTGAGGGTCTGGAGTGACTCTCTATTGAGGGTTTGTGGTGTCTCCTATTCAGGGTCTGGAGTGTCTCTCTATTCAGGGTCTGTGGTCTCTGTTTATTCAGGGACTCGAGTGTCTCTATATTCAGGGTCTGGGGTCTCTGTCTATTCAGGGACTCGAGTGTCTCTATATTCAGGGTCTGTGGTCTCTGTCTATTCAGGGACTGGAGTGTCTCTCTATTCAGGGTCTCGAGTGTTTCTCTATTCAGGGTCTGGTGTCTCTCTCTATTCAGGGTCTGGGGTCTCTCACTATTCAGGGTCTGGGGTGTCTGTCTATTCATGTTCTGGTGTGTCTATCTATTCAGGATCTGGGGTCTCTGTCTATTCAGGGTCTGGGGTGTCTCCTATTCAGGGTCTGGGGTGTCTCTCTATTCAGGGTCTGGGGTGCCTCTCTATTCAGGGTCTGGGATTTCTCTCTATTCAGGGTCTGGGGTGTCTCTCTATTCAAGGCCTGGGGTGTCTCTCTATTCAGGGTCAGCGGTCTCTCTCTATTCAGGCTCTTGGGTCTCTGTCCATTCAGGGTCTGGGTTCTCTGTCTATTCAGGGTCAGGGATCTCTCTCTATTCAGGGTTCGGTGTCTCTCTCTGTTCAGGGTCTGGGGTCTCTGTCTATTCAGGGTCCGGGGTCTCACTCTATTCAGGGTCTGGAGTGTCTCTCTATTCAGGGACTGGGGTGTCTCTCTGTATTCAGGGTCTGGGGTCTGTCTCTATTCAGGGTCCGGTATCTCACTCTATTCAGGGTCTGCAGTGTCTCTCTATTCAGGGTCTGGGGTCTCTGTCTATTCAGGGTCTGGGGTCTCTCTCTATTCAGGGTCCGGTATCTCACTCTATTCAGGGTCTGGGGTTTCTCTCTATTCAGGGTCTGGAGTGTCTCTCACCGATCGGGGTCGGGGGTCTCTCACTATTCAGGGTCTGGGGTGT
Source organism: Isurus oxyrinchus (assembly GCA_026770705.1). Lineage (NCBI taxonomy): Eukaryota > Metazoa > Chordata > Chondrichthyes > Lamniformes > Lamnidae > Isurus > Isurus oxyrinchus. The sequence continues at coordinate 66,755 of JANJGN010002029.1, forward strand.
CTCTGTATTCAGCGTCTGGGGTGTCTCCTATTCACGGTCTGGGGTCTCTCTCTAGTCAGGGTCTGGGGTCTCTGCCTATTCAGCGTCTGGGGTCTCTCTCTGTTTAGGGTCTGGGGTCTCTCTCTATACAGGATCTGGAGTGTCTCTATATTGAGGGTCTGGAGTGTCTCTCTATTGAGGGTCTGAGGTGTCTCCTATTCAGGTTCTGGGGTGTCTCTCTATTCTGGGTCTGGGGTCTCTGTCTATTCAGGGTCTGTGGTGTCTCTCTATTCAGGGTCTGGGGTGTCTCTCTTTTCAGGGTCTGGGATTTCTCTCTATTCAGGTTCTGCGCTGTCTCTCTATTCAGGGTCTGGGGTTTCTGTCTATTCAGGGTCTGGGGTCTCTCTCTATTCAGGATCTGGAGTGTTTCTCTATTGACGGTCTGGAGTGGCACTCTATTGAGAGTCTGGGTTGTCTCTGTATTCAAGGTCTGCGGTGTCTCTCTATTCAGGGTCTGTGGTGTCCCTCTATTCAGGTTCTGGGGTGTTTCTCAATTCAGGGTCTGGGATATCTCTCTATTCAGGGTCTGGAGTGGCTCTCTATTCAGGGTCTGGGGTGTCTTTCTAATCAGGGTCTCGGGTGACTCCTTATTCAGGGTCTGGGGTGTCTCTCTATTCAGGGTCTGCAGTGTCTCTCTTTTGAGGGTCTGGAGTGTCTTTATATTCAGCGTCTGGGGTGTCTTACTACTCAGGGTCGGGTGTGTCTCTCTATTCAGGGTCTGCGTTGTCTCTCTATTCAGGGTCTGGGGTGTCTCTCTATTCAGGATCTGGCGTGTCTCTCTATTCAGGGTCTGGAGTGTCTCTCGATTCAGGGTCTGGGATCTCTCTCTATTCATGGTCTGGAGTGTCTCTCTCCATTCGGGGTGTGGGGACTCTCACTATTCAGGGTCTGGGGTGTCACTTTATTCAGGGTCTGGGGTCTCTCTCTATTCAGGGTCTGGAGTGTCTCTCTATTCAGGGTCTGGGGTCTCTCTCTATTCAGGGTCTGGGGTGTCACTTTATTCAGGGTCTGGGGTCTCTCTCTATTCAGGGTCTGGTGTCACTCTCTATTCAGGAATTGGCGTCTCTCTCTATTCAGGGTTTGGGTTCTCTCTCTATTCAGACTCTGGGGTGACTCTCTATTCAGGGTCTGGGGTCTCTCTCTTTTCAGGGTCTGGAGTGTCTCTCTCCATTCGGGGTGTGGGGACTCTCACTATTCAGGTTCTGGGGTCTCTCCATTCAGCGTCTGGGGTCCCTGTCTATTCAGGGTCAAGGGTGGCTCCTATTCAGGGTCTGGGGTGTCACTCTATTCAGGGTCTGGTGTGTCTGTCTATTGAGGGTCTGGAGTGACTCTCTATTGAGGGTCTGTGGTGTCTCCTATTCAGGGTCTGGGTTTCTCTCGCTACTCAGGGTCTGGGGTGTTTCTCTATTCAGGGTCTGGGGTCTCTGTCTATTCAGGGTCTGGCGTGTCTCCTATTCAGGGTCTGTGGTCTCTGTCTATTCAGGGAATGGAGTGTCTCTATATTCAGGGTCTGTGGTGTCTCTCTATTCAGGGATGGGGTGTCTCTATATTCAGGGTCTGGAGTGTTTCTCTATTCAGGGTCTGGTGTCGCTCTCTATTCAGGGTCTGGAGTGTCTCTCTCCATTCAGGGTCTGGGGTCTCTCACTATTCAGGGTCTGGGGTGTCTCTCTTTTCAAGTTCTGGGGTGTCTATCTATTCAGGATCTGGGGTCTCTGTCTATTCAGGGTCTGGTGTGTGGCCTATTCAGGGTCTGGGTTCTCTGTCTATTCAGGGTCTGGGGTCTCCCTCTATTCAAGGTTCAGTGTCTCTCTCTGTTCAGGGTCTGGGGTCTCCTATTCATGGTCTGGGGTGTCTCTCTATTCAGGGACTGGGGTCTCTCTCTATTCAGGGTCCGGGGTCTGTCTCTATTCAGGGTCTGGTATCTCACTCTATTCAGGGTCTGGGGTTTCTCTCTATTCAGGGTCTGGAGTTTCTCTCACCGATCGGGGTCGGGGGTCTCTCACTATTCAGGGTCTGGGGTGTCTCTCTATTCAGGGTCTGGGCTGTCTCTCTATTCAGGGTCTGGGCTGTCTCTCTATTCAGGGTCTGGGGTGTCTCCTATTCACGTTCTGGGGTCTCTCTCTAGTCAGGGTCTGGGGTCTCTGTCTATTCAGGGTCTGTGGTGTCTCCTATTCACGTTCTGGGGTCTCTCTCTAGTCAGGGTCTGGGGTCTCTCTCTATTCAGGGTCTGGGTTGCCACTCTATTCAGGGTCTGGGGTCTCTGTCTATTCAGGGTCTGTGGTGTCTCCTATTCACGTTCTGGGGTCTCTCTCTATTCAGGGTCTGGGTTGCCACTCTATTCAGGGTCTGGAGTCTCTGTCTATTCAGGGTCTGTGGTGTCTCCTATTCACGTTCTGGGGTCTCTCTCTAGTCAGGGTCTGGGGTCTCTCTCTATTCAGGGTCTGGGTTGCCACTCTATTCAGGGTCTGGGGTCTCTGTCTATTCAGGGTCTGTGGTGTCTCCTATTCACGTTCTGGGGTCTCTCTCTAGTCAGGGTCTGGGGTCTCTCTCTATTCAGGGTCTGGGTTGCCACTCTATTCAGGGTCTGGGGTCTCTGTCTATTCAGGGTCTGGGGTGTCTTTCTATTCAGGGTCTGGGGTCTCTGTCTATTCAGGGTCTGGGATCTCTCTCTATTTAGGGTCTGGGGTCTCACTCTATACAGGGTCTGGAGTGTCTCTATATTGAGGGTCAGGCGTGTCTCCTATTCAGGGTCTGGGGTGTCTCCCTATTCAGGGTCTGGGGTATCACTTTATTCAGGGTCTGGGGTCTCACTCTATTCAGGGTCTGTGGTGTCTCTCTATTCAGGGTCTGGGGCGTCTCTCTCTATTCAGGGTTTGGGGTCTCTCTCTATTCAGGGCCTGGGTTGTCTCTCTATTCAGGGTCTGGGGTCTCTCTCTATTCAGGGTCTGGGTTTTCTCACTATTCAGGGTCTGGGGTGTCACTTTATTCAGGGTCTGGGGTCTCTCTCTATTCAGGGTCTGGAGTGTCTCTCTATTCAGGAACTGGCGTCTCTCTCTATTCAGGGTTTGGGTTCTCTCTCTATTCAGGCTCTGGGGTGTCACTTTATTAAGGGTCTGGGGTCTCTCTCTATTCAGGGTCTGGAGTGTCTCTCTCCATTCGGGGTGTGGGGACTCTCACTATTCAGGTTCTGGGGTCTCTCCATTCAGGGTCTGGGGTCCCTGTCTATTCAGGGTCGGGGGTGGCTCCTATTCAGGGTCTGGGGTGTCTCTCTATTCAGGGTCTGGAGTGTCTCTCTATTGAGGGTCTGGAGTGTCTCTCTATTCAGGGTCTGGGTTTCTCTCAATACTCAGGGCCTGGGGTGTCTCTCTATTCAGGGTCTGGGGTCTCTGTCTATTCAGGGTCTGGGCTGTCTCTCTATTCAGTGTCTGGGTTGTCTCTCTATTCAGGGTCTGGGCTGTCTCTCTATTCAGTATCTGAGGTCTCTCTCTATTCAGGGTCTGGTGTGTCTCTCTCTTCAGGGTCTGGGGTCTCTCTCTATTCAGGGTCTGGAGTGTCTCTCTCCATTCGGGGTCTGGGGTCTCTCACTATTCAGGGTCTTGGGTGTCTCTCTATTCAGGGTCTGGGGTGTCTCTCTATTCTGGGTCTGGGGTCTCTGTCTATTCAGGGTCTGGGGTCTCTGTCTATTCAGGGTCTGGGGTGTCTCGATATTCAGGGTCTGGGGTGTCTCCTATTCAGGGTCTGGGGTGTCTCTCTGTTCTGGGACTGGGGTCTCTGTCTATTCCGTGTCTGGGGTGTCCCTCTATTCAGGGTCTGTAGTGTCTCTCTATTCAGGGTCTGGGGTCTCTCTCTATTCATGGTCTGGAGTGTCTCTCTCCATTCGGGGTGTGGGGACTCTCACTATTCAGGGTCTGTAGTGTCACTTTATTCAGGGTCTGGGGTCTCTCTCTATTCAGGGTCTGGAGTGTCTCTCTATTCAGGGTCTGGGGTCTCTCTCTATTCAGGGTCTGGGGTGTCACTTTATTCAGGGTCTGGGGTCTCTCTCTATTCAGGGTCTGGTGTCACTCTCTATTCAGGAATTGGCGTCTCTCTCTATTCAGGGTTTGGGTTCTCTCTCTATTCAGACTCTGGGGTGACTCTCTATTCAGGGTCTTTCGTCTCTCTCTTTTCAGGGTCTGGAGTGTCTCTCTCCATTCGGGGTGTGGGGACTCTCACTATTCAGGTTCTGGGGTCTCTCCATTCAGCGTCTGGGGTCCCTGTCTATTCAGGGTCAAGGGTGGCTCCTATTCAGGGTCTGGGGTGTCACTCTATTCAGGGTCTGGTGTGTCTGTCTATTGAGGGTCTGGAGTGACTCTCTATTGAGGGTCTGTGGTGTCTCCTATTCAGGGTCTGGGTTTCTCTCGCTACTCAGGGTCTGGGGTGTTTCTCTATTCAGGGTCTGGGGTCTCTGTCTATTCAGGGTCTGGCGTGTCTCCTATTCAGGGTCTGTGGTCTCTGTCTATTCAGGGAATGGAGTGTCTCTATATTCAGGGTCTGTGGTGTCTCTCTATTCAGGGATGGGGTGTCTCTATATTCAGGGTCTGGAGTGTTTCTCTATTCAGGGTCTGGTGTCTCTCTCTATTCAGGGTCTGGAGTGTCTCTCTCCATTCAGGGTCTGGGGTCTCTCACTATTCAGGGTCTGGGGTGTCTCTCTTTTCAAGTTCTGGGGTGTCTATCTATTCAGGATCTGGGGTCTCTGTCTATTCAGGGTCTGGTGTGTGGCCTATTCAGGGTCTGGGTTCTCTGTCTATTCAGGGTCTGGGGTCTCCCTCTATTCAAGGTTCAGTGTCTCTCTCTGTTCAGGGTCTGGGGTCTCCTATTCATGGTCTGGGGTGTCTCTCTATTCAGGGACTGGGGTCTCTCTCTATTCAGGGTCCGGGGTCTGTCTCTATTCAGGGTCTGGTATCTCACTCTATTCAGGGTCTGGGGTTTCTCTCTATTCAGGGTCTGGAGTTTCTCTCACCGATCGGGGTCGGGGGTCTCTCACTATTCAGGGTCTGGGGTGTCTCTCTATTCAGGGTCTGGGCTGTCTCTCTATTCAGGGTCTGGGGTGTCTCCTATTCACGTTCTGGGGTCTCTCTCTAGTCAGGGTCTGGGGTCTCTCTCTATTCAGGGTCTGGGTTGCCTCTCTATTCAGGGTCTGGGGTCTCTGTCTATTCAGGGTCTGGGGTGTCTTTCTATTCAGGGTCTGGGGTCTCTGTCTATTCAGGGTCTGGGATCTCTCTCTATTTAGGGTCTGGGGTCTCACTCTATACAGGGTCTGGAGTGTCTCTATATTGAGGGTCTGGAGTGTCTCTCTATTGAGGGTCTGAGGTGTCTCCTATTCAGGGTCTGGGGTGTCTCCCTATTCAGGGTCTGGGGTATCACTTTATTCAGGGTCTGGGGTCTCTCTCTCTATTCAGGGTCTGGGTTTTCTCTCTATTCAGGGTCTGGGGTGTCTCTCTATTGAGGGTCTGGGTTCTCTCTCTATTCATGGTCTGGAGTTTCTCTCTCCATTCGGGGTGTGGGGACTCTCACTATTCAGGGTCTGGGGTGTCACTTTATTCAGGGTCTGGGGTCTCTCTCTATTCAGGGTCTGGGGTCTCTCTTCAGGAACTGGCGTCTCTCTCTATTCAGGGTTTGGGTTCTCTCTCTATTCAGGCTCTGGGGTGACTCTCTATTCAGGGTCTGGGGTGTCACTTTATTCAGGGTCTGGGGTCTCTCTCTATTCAGGGTCTGGGGTGTCACTTTATTCAGGCTCTGGGGTGACTCTCTATTCAGGGTCTGGGGTGTCACTTTATTCAGGGTCTGGGGTCTCTCTCTATTCAGGGTCTGGGGTGTCACTTTATTCAGGGTCTGGGGTCTCTCTCTATTCAGGGTTTGGGGTCTCTATTCAGGAACTTGCGTCTCTCTCTATTCAGGGTCTGGGGTCTCTCTCTTTTCGGTCTGGAGTGTCTCTCTCCATTCGGGGTGTGGGGACTCTCACTATTCAGGTTCTGGGGTCTCTCCATTCAGGGTCTGGGGTCCCTGTCTATTCAGGGTCGGGGGTGGCTCCTATTCAGGGTCTGGGGTGTCTCTCTCTTCAGGGTCTGGAGTGTCTGTCTATTGAGGGTCTGGAGTGACTCTCTATTGAGGGTCTGTGGTGTCTCCTATTCAGGGTCTGGGGTGTCTCTCTATTCAGGGTCTGGGTTTCTCTCACTACTCAGGGCCTGGGGTGTCTCTCTATTCAGGGTCTGGGGTCTCTGTCTATTCAGGGTCTGGCGAGTCTCCTATTCAGGGTCTGTGATCTCTGTCTATTCAGGGAATGGAGTGTCTCTATATTCAGGGTCTGTGGTGTCTCTCTATTCAGGGTCTGGGGTCTCTCTCTATTCAGGGTCTGGAGTGTCTCTCTCCATTCGGGGTGTGGGGACTCTCACTATTCAGGGTCTGGGGTGTCACTTTATTCAGGGTCTGGGGTCTCTCTCTATTCAGGGTCTGGAGTGTCTCTCTATTCAGGGTCTGGGGTCTCTCTCTATTCAGGGTCGGGAATCTCTCTCTATTCAGGATCTGCGGACTCCCTCTATTCAAGGTTCGGTGTCTCTCTCTGTTCAGGGTCTGGGGTCTCCTATTCATGGTCTGGGGTGTCTCTCTATTCAGGGACTGGGGTCTCTCTCTATTCAGGGTCCGGGGTCTGTCTCTATTCAGGGTCTGGTATCTCACTCTATTCAGGGTCTGGGGTTTCTCTCTATTCAGGGTCTGGAGTGTCTCTCACCGATCGGGGTCGGGGGTCTCTCACTATTCAGGGTCTGGGCTGTCTCTCTATTCAGGGTCTGGGGTGTCTCCTATTCACGGTCTGGGGTCTCTCTCTAGTCAGGGTCTGGGGTCTCTCTCTATTCAGGGTCTGGGGTGTCTCTCTATTCAGGATCTGGGGTGTCTTTCTATTCAGGGTCTGGGGTCTCTCTCTATTTAGGGTCTGGGGTCTCTCTCTATTCAGGGTCTGGGGATTCTCCTATTCAGGGTCTGGGGTCTCTGTCTATTCAGGGTCTGGGTTGTCTCTCTATTCAGGGTCTGGGTTGTCTCTCTATTCAGGGTCTGGGTTGTCTCTCTATTCAGGGTCTGGGGTCTCTCTCTATTCAGGGTCTGGAGTGTCTCTCTCCATTCGGGGTCTGGGGTCTCTCACTATTCAGGGTCTTGGGTGTCTCTCTATTCAGGGTCTGGGGTGTCTCTCTATTCTGGGTCTGGGGTCTCTGTCTATTCAGGGTCTGGGGTCTCTGTCTATTCAGGGTCTGGAGTGTCTCGATATTCAGGGTCTGGGGTGTCTTTCTATTCGGGTCTGGGATGTCTCTCAATTCTGGGACTGGGGTCTCTGTCTATTCCGTGTCTGGGGTGTCCCTCTATTCAGGGTCTGGGGTGTCCCTCTATTCAGGGTCTGGGGTCTCTGTCTATTCAGGGTCTGGAGTGTCTCGATATTCAGGGTCTGGGGTGTCTCTCTACTCAGGGGCTGGGTTGTCTCTCTATTCAGGGTCTTGGGTCTCTCACTATTCAGGTTCTGGGCTCTCTCTCTATTCAGGGTCTGCGGTGTCTCTCTATTAAGGGTCTGGGGTCTCTGTCTATTCAGGGTCTGGGGTGTCTCTCTATTCATGGTCTGGGGTGTCTCTCTATTCTCGGTCTGGGGTGTCTCTCTATTCAGGGTCTGGGGTGTCTCTCTATTCAGGGTCTGGGGTTTCTCTCTATTCAGGGTCTGGAGTGTCTCTCACCGATCGGGGTCGGGGGTCTCTCACTATTCAGGGTCTGGGCTGTCTCTCTATTCAGGGTCTGGGGTGTCTCCTATTCACGGTCTGGGGTCTCTCTCTATTCAGTGTCTGTGGTCTCTGTCTATTCAGGGTCTGAGGTCTCTGTCTATTCAGGGTCTGGGGTCTCTCTCTATTTAGGGTCTGGGGTCTCTCTCTATACAGGGTCTGGAGTGTTTCTATATTGAGGGTCTGGAGTGTCTCTCTATTGAGGGTCTGAGGTGTCTCCTATTCAGGTTCTGGGGTGTCTCTCTATTCTGGGTCTGGGGCCTCTGTCTATTCAGGGTCTGGGGTGTCTCCTATTCACGGTCTGGGGTCTCTCTCTATTCAGTGTCTATGGTCTCTGTCTATTCAGGGTCAGAGGTCTCTGTCTATTCAGGGTCTGGGGTCTCTCTCTATTTAGGGTCTGGGGTCTCTCTCTATACAGGGTCTGGAGTGTCTCTATATTGAGGGTCTGGAGTGTCTCTCTATTGAGGGTCTGAGGTGTCTCCTATTCAGGGTCTGGGGTATCTCTCTATTCTGGGTCTGGGGCCTCTGTCTATTCAGGGTCTGGGGTCTCTGTCTATTCAGGGTCTGGAGTGTCTCGATATTAAGGTTCTGGAGTGTCACACTATTCAGGGTCTGGTGTGTCTCTCTATTCAGGATCTGGGGTCTCTGTCTATTCAGGGTCTGGACTGTCTCGATATTAAGGTTCTGGAGTGTCTCTCTATTCAGGGTCTGGTGTGTCTCTCTATTCAGGGTCTGGGGTCTCTCTCTATTTAGGGTCTGGGGTCTCTCTCTATACAGGGTCTGGAGTGTCTCTATATTGAGGGTCTGGAGTGTCTCTCTATTGAGGGTCTGAGGTGTCTCCTATTCAGGTTCTGGGGTGTCTCTCTATTCTGGGTCTGGGGCCTCTGTCTATTCAGGGTCTGGGGTGTCTCCTATTCACGGTCTGGGGTCTCTCTCTATTCAGTGTCTATGGTCTCTGTCTATTCAGGGTCAGAGGTCTCTGTCTATTCAGGGTCTGGGGTCTCTCTCTATTTAGGGTCTGGGGTCTCTCTCTATACAGGGTCTGGAGTGTCTCTATATTGAGGGTCTGGAGTGTCTCTCTATTGAGGGTCTGAGGTGTCTCCTATTCAGGGTCTGGGGTATCTCTCTATTCTGGGTCTGGGGCCTCTGTCTATTCAGGGTCTGGGGTCTCTGTCTATTCAGGGTCTGGACTGTCTCGATATTAAGGTTCTGGAGTGTCTCTCTATTCAGGGTCTGGTGTGTCTCTCTATTCAGGGTCTGGGGTCTCTCTCTATTCAGGGTCTGCGGTGTCTCTCTATTCAGGGTCTGGGGTCTCTGTCTATTCAGGGTCTGGGGTGTCTCTCTATTCTGGGTCTGGGGTCTCTGTCTATTCAGGGTCTGGGGTTTCTCCTATTCAGGGTCTGGGGTCTCTGTCTATTCAGGGTCTGGAGTGTCTCGATATTCAGGGTCTGGATTGTCTCTCTATTCAGTGTCTGGGCTGTCTCTCTATTCAGTGTCTGGGGTGTCTCTCTATTCAGGGTCTGGGGTCTCTCTCTATTCAGGGTCTGGAGTGTCTCTCTCCATTCGGGGATTGGGGTCTCTCACTATTCAGGGTCTTGGGTGTCTCTCTATTCAGGGTCTGGGGTGTCTCTCTATTCTGGGTCAGGGATCTCTGTCTATTCAGGGTCTGTGGTGTCTCTCTATTCAGTGTCTGGGGTGTCTCTCTTTTCAGGGTCTGGGATTTCTCTCTATTCAGGTTCTGCGCTGTCTCTCTATTCAGGGTCTGGGGTTTCTGTCTATTCTGGGTCTGGGGTCTCTCTCTATTCAGGATCTGGAGTGTTTCTCTATTGAGGGTCTGGAGTGACACTCTGTTGAGAGTCTGGGTTGTCTCTGTATTCAAGGTCTGCGGTGTCTCTCTATTCAGGGTCTGTGGTGTCCCTCTATTCAGGTTCTGGGGTGTTTCTCAATTCAGGGTCTGGGATATCTCTCTATTCAGGGTCTGGTGTGTCTCTCTATTCAGGGTCTGGGGTGTCTTTCTAATCAGGGTCTCGGGTGACTCCCTATTCAGGGTCTGGGGTGTCTCTCTATTGAGGGTCTGCAGTGTCTCTCTATTCAGGGTCTGGAGTGTCTCTCTTTTGAGTGTCTGGAGTGTCTTTATATTCAGGGTCTGGGGTGTCGTACTACTCAGGGTCGGGTGTGTCTCTCTATTCAGGGTCTGCGTTGTCTCTCTATACAGGGTCTGGAGTGTCTCTCTATTCGGGGTCTGGGTTCTCTCTCTATTCAGGGTCTGGAGTGTCGCTCTATTCGGGGTCTGGGGTTTCTCTCACAGATCGGGGTCTGGGGTGTCTCACTATTCAGGGTCTGGGGTGTCTCTCTATTCAGGGTCTGGGCTGTCTCTCTATTCAGGGTCTGGGGTGTCTCCTATTCACGGTCTGGGGTCTCTCTCTAGTCAGGGTCTGGGGTCTCTGTCTATTCAGGGTCTGGGGTGTCTCCTTCTCACGGTCTGGGGTCTCTCTCTAGTCAGGGTCTGGGGTCTCTCTCTATTCAGGGTCTGGGGTGTCTCTCTATTCAGGGTCTGGGGACTCTGTCTATTCAGGGTCTGGGGTCTCTCTAAATTTAGGGTCTGGGGTCTCTCTCTATACAGGGTCTGGAGTGTCTCTATATTGAGGGTCTGGAGTGTCTCTCTATTGAGGTTCTGAGGTGTCTCCTATTCAGGGTCTGGGGTGTCTCTCTATTCTGGGTCTGGGGTCTCTGTCTATTCAGGGTCTGGGGTTTCTCCTATTCAGGGTCTGGGGTCTCTGTCTATTCAGGGTCTGGAGTGTCTCGATATTCAGGGTCTGGAGTGTCTCTCTATTCAGGGTCTGGGCTGTCTCTCTATTCAGTGTCTGGGTTGTCTCTCTATTCAGGGTCTGGGTTGTCTCTCTATTCAGGATCTGGGGTCTCTCTCTATTCAGTGTCTGGGTTGTCTCTCTATTCAGGGTCAGGGTTGTCTCTCTATTCAGGATCTGGGGTCTCTCTCTATTCAGGGTCTGCAGTGTCTCTCTATTCAGGGTCTGGGGTCTCTCTCTATTCGGGGTCTGGAGTGTCTCTCTATTCAGGATCTGGGGTCTCTCTCTATTCAGGGTCTGCAGTGTCTCTCTATTCAGGGTCTGGGGTCTCTCTCTATTCAGGGTCTGGAGTGTCTCTCTATTGAGGGTCTGGGGTCTCTCTCTATTCATGGTCTGGAGTGTCTCTCTCCATTCGGGGTGTGGGGACTCTCACTATTCAGGGTCTGGGGTGTCACTTTATTCAGGGTCTGGGGTCTCTCTCTATTCAGGGTCTGGGGTGTCTCTCTATTCAGGGTCTGGGGTGTCACTTTATTCAGGGTCTGGGGTGTCTCTCTATTCAGGGTCTGTGGTTTCTCTCTATTCAAGGCCTGGTGTGTCTCTCTATTCAGGGTCTGGTGTCTCTCTCTATTCAGGCTCTTGGGTCTCTGTCTATTCAGGGTCTGGGTTCTCTGTCTATTCAGGGTCAGGAATCTCTCTCTATTCAGGGTCTGGGGTCTCCCTCTATTCAAGGTTCGGTGTCTCTCTCTGTTCAGGGTCTGGGGTCTCCTATTCATGGTCTGGGGTGTCTCTCTATTCAGGGACTGGGGTCTCTCTCCATTCAGGTTCCGGGGTCTGTCTCTATTCAGGGTCTGGTATCTCACTCTATTCAGGGTCTGGGGTTTCTCTCTATTCAGGGTCTGGAGTGTCTCTCACCGATCGGGGCCGGGGGTCTCTCACTATTCAGGGTCTGGGGTGTCTCTCTATTCAGGGTCTGGGCTGTCTCTCTATTCAGGGTCTGGGGTGTCTCCTATTCACGGTCTGGGGTCTCTCTCTAGTCAGGGTCTGGGGTCTCTGTCTATTCAGGGTCTGTGGTGTCTCCTATTCACGTTCTGGGGTCTCTCTCTAGTCAGGGTCTGGGGTCTCTCTCTATTCAGGGTCTGGGGTGTCTCTCTATTCAGGGTCTGGGGTCTCTGTCTATTCAGGGTCTGGGGTGTCTTTCTATTCAGGGTCTGGGGTCTCTGTCTATTCAGGGTCTGGGATCTCTCTCTATTTAGGGTCTGGGGTCTCTCTCTATACAGGGTCTGGAGTGTCTCTATATTGAGGGTCTGGAGTGTCTCTCTCTTGAGGGTCTGAGGTGTCTCCTATTCAGGGTCTGGGGTGTCTCCCTATTCAGCGTCTGGGGTATCACTTTATTCAGGGTCTGGGGTCTCTCTCTATTCAGGGTCTGGGGTCTCTCTCTATTCAGGATCTGGCGTCTCTCTCTATTCAGGGTCTGGGTTTTCTCTATTCAGGGTCTGGGGTCTCTCTCTATTCAGGATCTGGCGTCTCTCTCTATTCAGGGTCTGGGTTTTCTCTATTCAGGGTCTGGGGTGTCACTTTATTCAGGGTCTGGGGTCTCTCTCTATTCAAGGTCTGGAGTGTCTCTCTATTCAGGCTCTGGGGTGACTCTATTCAGGGTCTGGGGTGTCACTTTATTCAGGGTCTGGGATCTCTCTCTATTCAGGGTCTGGGGTGTCACTTTATTCAGGGTCTGGGGTCTCTCTCTATTCAGGGTCTGGGGTGTCACTTTATTCAGGGTCTGGGGTCTCTCTCTATTCAGGGTTTGGGTTCTCTCTCTATTCAGGGTCTGGGGTCTCTGTCTATTCAGGGTCTGGAGTGTCTCGATATTCAGGGTCTGGGGTGTCTTCTATTCAGGGTCTGGGGTGTCTTTCTACTCAGGGGCTGGGTTGTCTCTCTATTCAGGGTCTTGGGTCTCTCACTATTCAGGTTCTGGGCTCTCTCTCTATTCAGGGTCTGCGGTGTCTCTCTATTCAGGGTCTGGGGTCTCTGTCTATTCAGGGTCTGGGGTGTCTCTCTATTCATGGTCTGCGGTGTCTCTGTCTATTCAGGGTCTGGGGTGTCTCTCTATTCTCGGTCTGGGGTGTCTCTCTATTCAGGGTCTGGGGTGTCTTTCTATTCAGGGTCTGGGGTCTGTCTCTATTCAGGGTCCGGTATCTCACTCTAATCAGGGTCTGGAGTGTCTCTCTATTCAGGGTCTGGGGTTTCTCTCTATTCAGGGTCTGGAGTGTCTCTCACCGATCGGGGTCGGGGGTCTCTCACTATTCAGGGTCTGGGCTGTCTCTCTATTCAGGGTCTGGGGTGTCTCCTATTCACGGTCTGGGGTCACTGTCTATTCAGGGTCTGGGGTGTCTCCTATTCACGGTCTGGGGTCTCTCTCTATTCAGTGTCTATGGTCTCTGTCTATTCAGGGTCTGAGGTCTCTGTCTATTCAGGGTCTGGGGTGTCTCTCTATTTAGGGTCTGGGGTCTCTCTCTATACAGGGTCTGGAGTGTCTCTATATTGAGGGTCTGGAGTGTCTCTCTATTGAGGGTCTGAGGTGTCTCCTATTCAGGTTCTGGGGTGTCTCTCTATTCTGGGTCTGGGGCCTCTGTCTATTCAGGGTCTGGGGTGTCTCCTATTCACGGTCTGGGGTCTCTCTCTATTCAGGGTCTGGAGTGTCTCTCACCGATCGGGGTCTGGGGTCTCTCACTATTCAGGGTCTGGGCTGTCTCTCTATTCAGGGTCTGGGTTGTCTCCTATTCACGGTCTGGGGTCTCTCACTATTCAGGGTCTGGGCTGTCTCTCTATTCAGGGTCTGGGTTGTCTCCTATTCACGGTCTGGGGTCTCTCTCTAGTCAGGGTCTGGGGTGTCTTTCTATTCAGGGTCTGGGGTCTCTGTCTATTCAGGGTCTGGGGTCTCTCTAAATTTAGGGTCTGGGGTCTCTCTCTATACAGGGTCTGGAGTGTCTCTATATTGAGGGTCTGGAGTGTCTCTCTATTGAGGGTCTGAGGTGTCTCCTATTCAGGGTCTGGGGTGTCTCTCTATTCTGGGTCTGGGGTCTCTGTCTATTCAGGGTCTTGGGTTTCTCCTACTCTGGGTCTGGGGTCTCTGTCTATTCAGGGTCTGGAGTGTCTCGATATTCAGGGTCTGGAGTGTCTCTCTATTCAGGGTCTGGGCTGTCTCTCTATTCAGTGTCTGGGTTGTCTCTCTATTCAGGGTCTGGGGTGTCTCTCTATTCAGGGTCTGGGGTGTCTCTCTATTCAGGGTCTGCAGTGTCTCTCTATTCAGGGTCTGGAGTGTCTCTCTTTTGAGGGTCTGGAGTGTCTTTATATTCAGGGTCTGGGGTGTCTTACTACTCAGGGTCGGGTGTGTCTCTCTATTCAGGGTCTGCGTTGTCTCTCTATTCAGGGTCTGGGGTGCCTCTCTATTCAGGGTCTGGGGTCTCTCTCTATTCAGGTTCTGGAGTGTCTCTCTATTCAGGGTCTTGGGTCTCTCTCTATTCAGGTTCTGGGGTGTCTCTCTATTCAGGGTCTGGGGTATCACTTTATTCAGGGTCTGGGGTCTCTCTCTATTCAGGGTCTGGGGTCTCTCTCTATTCAGGATCTGGTGTCTCTCTCTATTCAGGGTTTGGGGTCTCTCTCTATTCAGGGCCTGGGTTGTCTCTCTATTCAGGGTCTGGGGTCTCTCTCTATTCAGGGTCTGGGTTTTCTCTCTATTCAGGGTCTGGGGTCTCCCTCTATTCAGGGTCTGGGGTGTCTCTCTATTCAGGGTCTGGAGTGTCTCTCTATTGAGGGTCTGGGGTCTCTCTCTATTCATGGTCTGGAGTGTCTCTCTCCATTCGGGGTGTGGGGACTCTCACTATTCAGGGTCTGGGGAGTCACTTTATTCAGGGTCTGGGGTCTCTCTCTATTCAGGGTCTGGAGTGTCTCTCTATTCAGGGTCTGGGGTCTCTATTCAGGAACGGGCGTCTCTCTCTATTCAGGGTTTGGGTTCTCTCTTTATTCAGGCTCTGGGGTGACTCTATTCAGGGTCTGGGGTGTCACTTTATTCAGGGTCTGGGGTGTCTCTCTATTCAGGGTCTGTGGTTTCTCTCTATTCAAGGCCTGGTGTGTCTCTCTATTCAGGGTCTGGTGTCACTCTCTATTCAGGCTCTTGGGTCTCTGTCTATTCAGGGTCTGGGTTCTCTGTCTATTCAGGGTCTGGGGTCTCCCTCTATTCAAGGTTCGGTGCCTCTCTCTGTTCAGGGTCTGGAGTGTCTCTCTTTTGAGGGTCTGGAGTGTCTTTATATTCAGGGTCTGGGGTGTCTTACTACTCAGGGTCGGGTGTGTCTCTCTATTCAGGGTCTGCGTTGTCTCTCTATTCATGGTCTGGGGTGTCTCTCTATTCAGGGACTGGGGTCTCTCTCTATTCAGGGTCCGGGGTCTGTCTCTATTCAGGGTCTGGTATCTCACTCTATTCAGGGTCTGGGGTTTCTCTCTATTCAGGGTCTGGAGTGTCTCTCACCGATCGGGTTCGGGTGTCTCTCACTATTCAGGGTCTGGGGTGTCTCTCTATTCAAGGTCTGGGCTGTCTCTCTATTCAGTGTCTGGGGTGTCTCCTATTCACGGTCTGGGGTCTCTCTCTAGTCAGGGTCTGGGGTCTCTGTCTATTCAGTGTCTGTGGTGTCTCCTATTCACGTTCTGGGGTCTCTCTCTAGTCAGGGTCTGGGGTCTCTCTCTATTCAGGGTCTGGGGTGTCTCTCTATTCAGGGTCTGGATTCTCTCTCTATTTAGGGTCTGGGGTCTCACTCTATACAGGGTCTGGAGTGTCTCTATATTGAGGGTCTGGAGTGTCTCTCTATTGAGGGTCTGAGGTGTCTCCTATTCAGGGTCTGGGGTGTCTCCCTATTCAGGGTCTGGGGTATCACTTTATTCAGGGTCTGGGGTCTCTCTCTATTCAGGGTCTGGAGTGTCTCTCTATTCAGGGTCTGGGGTCTCTCTCTATTCAGGGTCTGGGTTTTCTCTATTCAGGGTCTGGGGTGTCTCTCTATTCAGGATCTGGCGTCTCTCTCTATTCAGGGTCTGGAGTGTCTCTCTATTGAGGGTCTGGGGTCTCTCTCTATTCATGGTCTGGAGTGTCTCTCTCCATTCGGGGTGTGGGGACTCTCACTATTCAGGGTCTGGGGTGTCACTTTATTCAGGGTCTGGGGTCTCTCTCTATTCAGGGTCTGGAGTGTCTCTCTATTCAGGGTCTGGGGTCTCTCTCTATTCAGGGTCTGGGGTCTCTCTCTATTCAGGGTCTGGGGTCTCTATTCAGGAACTGGCGTCTCTCTCTGTTCAGGGTTTGGGTTCTCTCTCTATTCAGGGTCTGGGGTGTCACTTTATTCAGGGTCTGGGGTCTCTCTCTATTCAGGGTCTGGGGTGTCACTTTATTCAGGGTCTGGGGTCTCTCTCTATTCAGGGTCTGGGGTGTCACTTTATTAAGGGTCTGGGGTCTCTCTCTATTCAGGGTCTGGGGTGTCACTTTATTCAGGGTCTGGGGTCTCTCTCTATTCAGGGTCTGGGGTCTCTGTCTATTCAGGGTCTGGAGTGTCTCGATATTCAGGGTCTGGGGTGTCTTCTATTCAGGGTCTGGGGTGTCTTTCTACTCAGGGGCTGGGTTGTCTCTCTATTCAGGGTCTTGGGTCTCTCACTATTCAGGTTCTGGGCTCTCTCTCTATTCAGGGTCTGCGGTGTCTCTCTATTCAGGGTCTGGGGTCTCTGTCTATTCAGGGTCTGGGGTGTCTTTCTATTCAGGGACTGGGGTGTCTCTCTATTCAGGGTCTGGGGTCTCTCTCTATTCAGGGTCTGGAGTGTCTCTCACCGATCGGGGTCGGGGGTCTCTCACTATTCAGGGTCTGGGCTGTCTCTCTATTCAGGGTCTGGGGTGTCTCCTATTCACGGTCTGGGGTCTCTCTCTATTCAGTGTCTATGGTCTCTGTCTATTCAGGGTCTGAGGTCTCTGTCTATTCACGGTCTGGGGTGTCTCTCTATTTAGGGTCTGGGGTCTCTCTCTATACAGGGTCTGGAGTGTCTCTATATTGAGGGTCTGGAGTGTCTCTCTATTGAGGGTCTGAGGTGTCTCCTATTCAGGTTCTGGGGTGTTTCTCTATTCTGGGTCTGGGGCCTCTGTCTATTCAGGGTCTGGGGTGTCTCCTATTCACGGTCTGGGGTCTCTCTCTATTCAGTGTCTATGGTCTCTGTCTATTCAGGGTCTGAGGTCTCTGTCTA
Source organism: Isurus oxyrinchus (assembly GCA_026770705.1). Taxonomy (NCBI): domain Eukaryota; kingdom Metazoa; phylum Chordata; class Chondrichthyes; order Lamniformes; family Lamnidae; genus Isurus; species Isurus oxyrinchus. The sequence goes on from JANJGN010002029.1 coordinate 83,661, forward strand.
TTCAGGGTCTGGGGTCTCTCTCTATTTAGGGTCTGGGGTCTCTCTCTATACAGGGTCTGGAGTGTCTCTATATTGAGGGTCTGGGGCCTCTGTCTATTGAGGGTCTGAGGTGTCTCCTATTCAGGGTCTGGGGTATCTCTCTATTCTGGGTCTGGGGCCTCTGTCTATTCAGGGTCTGGGGTCTCTGTCTATTCAGGGTCTGGGGTCTCTGTCTATTCAGGGTCTGGACTGTCTCGATATTAAGGTTCTGGAGTGTCTCTCTATTCAGGGTCTGGTGTGTGTCTCTATTCAGGGTCTGGGGTCTCTCTCTATTCAGGGTCTGCGGTGTCTCTCTATTCAGGGTCTGGGGTCTCTGTCTATTCAGGGTCTGCGGTGTCTCTCTATTCTGGGTCTGGGGTCTCTGTCTATTCAGGGTCTGGGGTTTCTCCTATTCAGGGTCTGGGGTCTCTTTCTATTCAGGGTCTGGAGTGTCTCGATATTCAGGGTCTGGAGTGTCTCTCTATTCAGGGTCTGGGCTGTCTCTCTATTCAGGGTCTGGGCTGTCTCTCTATTCAGTGTCTGGGGTGTCTCTCTATTCAGGGTCTGGGGTTTCTCTCTATTCAGGGTCTGGAGTGTCTCTCTCCATTCGGGGTCTGGGGTCTCTCACTATTCAGGGTCTTGGGTGTCTCTCTATTCAGGGTCTGGGATTTCTCTCTATTCAGGTTCTGCGCTGTCTCTCTATTCAGGGTCTGGGGTTTCTGTCTATTCAGGGTCTGGGGTCCTCTCTCTATTCAGGATCTGGAGTGTTTCTCTATTGAGGGTCTGGAGTGACACTCTATTGAGAGTCTGGATTGTCTCTGTATTCAATGTCTGCAGTGTCTCTCTATTCAGGGTCTGTGGTGTCCCTCTATTCAGGTTCTGGGGTGTTTCTCAATTCAGGGTCTGGGATATCTCTCTATTCAGGGTCTGGAGTGTCTCTCTATTCAGGGTCTGGGGTGTCTTTCTAATCAGGGTCTGGGGTGACTCCCTATTCAGGGTCTGGGGTGTCTCTCTATTCAGGGTCTGCAGTGTCTCTCTATTCAGGGTCTGGAGTGTCTCTCTTTTGAGGGTCTGGAGTGTCTTTATATTCAGGGTCTGGGGTGTCTTACTACTCAGGGTCGGGTGTGTCTCTCTATTCAGGGTCTGCGTTGTCTCTCTATTCAGGGTCTGGAGTGTCTCTCTATTCGGGGTCTGGGGTCTCTCTCTATTCAGGGTCTGGAGTGTCTCTCTATTCGGGGTCTGGGGTTTCTCTCTATTCAGGGTCTGGAGTGTCTCTCTATTCAGGGTCTGGGTTGTCTCCTATTCACGGTCTGGGGTCTCTCTCTAGTCAGGGTCTGGGGTGTCTCTCTATTCAGGGTCTGGGGTGTCTTTCTATTCAGGGTCTGGGGTCTCTGTCTATTCAGGGTCTGGGGTCTCTCTAAATTTAGGGTCTGGGGTCTCTCTCTATACAGGGTCTGGAGTGTCTCTATATTGAGGGGTCTGGAGTGTCTCTCTATTGAGGGTCTGAGGTGTCTCCTATTCAGGGTCTGGGGTGTCTCTCTATTCTGGGTCTGGGGTCTCTGTCTATTCAGGGTCTTGGGTTTCTCCTACTCAGGGTCTGGGGTCTCTGTCTATTCAGGGTCTGGAGTGTCTCGATATTCAGGGTCTGGAGTGTCTCTCTATTCAGGGTCTGGGCTGTCTCTCTATTCAGGGTCTGGGGTGTCTCTCTATTCAGGGTCTGCAGTGTCTCTCTATTCAGGGTCTGGAGTGTCTCTCTTTTGAGGGTCTGGAGTGTCTTTATATTCAGGGTCTGGGGGTGTCTTACTACTCAGGGTCGGGTGTGTCTCTCTATTCAGGGTCTGCGTTGTCTCTCTATTCAGGGTCTGGGGTGCCTCTCTATTCAGGGTCTGGGGTCTCTCTCTATTCAGGTTCTGGAGTGTCTCTCTATTCAGGGTCTTGGGTCTCTCTCTATTCAGGTTCTGGGGTGTCTCTCTATTCAGGGTCTGGGGTATCACTTTATTCAGGGTCTGGGGTCTCTCTCTATTCAGGGTCTGGGGTCTCTCTCTATTCAGGGTCTGGGTTTTCTCTCTATTCAGGGTCTGGGGTCTCCCTCTATTCAGGGTCTGGGGTGTCTCTCTATTCAGGGTCTGGAGTGTCTCTCTATTGAGGGTCTGGGGTCTCTCTCTATTCATGGTCTGGAGTGTCTCTCTCCATTCGGGGTGTGGGGACTCTCACTATTCAGGGTCTGGGGAGTCACTTTATTCAGGGTCTGGGGTCTCTCTCTATTCAGGGTCTGGAGTGTCTCTCTATTCAGGGTCTGGGGTCTCTATTCAGGAACGGGCGTCTCTCTCTATTCAGGGTTTGGGTTCTCTCTTTATTCAGGCTCTGGGGTGACTCTATTCAGGGTCTGGGGTGTCACTTTATTCAGGGTCTGGGGTGTCTCTCTATTCAGGGTCTGTGGTTTCTCTCTATTCAAGGCCTGGTGTGTCTCTCTATTCAGGGTCTGGTGTCACTCTCTATTCAGGCTCTTGGGTCTCTGTCTATTCAGGGTCTGGGTTCTCTGTCTATTCAGGGTCAGGAATCTCTCTCTATTCAGGGTCTGGGGTCTCCCTCTATTCAAGGTTCGGTGCCTCTCTCTGTTCAGGGTCTGGAGTGTCTCTCTTTTGAGGGTCTGGAGTGTCTTTATATTCAGGGTCTGGGGTGTCTTACTACTCAGGGTCGGGTGTGTCTCTCTATTCAGGGTCTGCGTTGTCTCTCTATTCATGGTCTGGGGTGTCTCTCTATTCAGGGACTGGGGTCTCTCTCTATTCAGGGTCCGGGGTCTGTCTCTATTCAGGGTCTGGTATCTCACTCTATTCAGGGTCTTGGGTGTCTCTCTATTCAGGGTCTGGGATTTCTCTCTATTCAGGTTCTGCGCTGTCTCTCTATTCAGGGTCTGGGGTTTCTGTCTATTCAGGGTCTGGGGTCTCTCTCTATTCAGGATCTGGAGTGTTTCTCTATTGAGGGTCTGGAGTGACACTCTATTGAGAGTCTGGATTGTCTCTGTATTCAAGGTCTGCAGTGTCTCTCTATTCAGGGTCTGTGGTGTCCCTCTATTCAGGTTCTGGGGTGTTTCTCAATTCAGGGTCTGGGATATCTCTCTATTCAGGGTCTGGAGTGTCTCCCTATTCAGGGTCTGGGGTGTCTCTCTATTCAGGGTCTGCAGTGTCTCTCTATTCAGGGTCTGGAGTGTCTCTCTTTTGAGGGTCTGGAGTGTCTTTATATTCAGGGTCTGGGGTGTCTTACTACTCAGGGTCGGGTGTGTCTCTCTATTCAGGGTCTGCGTTGTCTCTCTATTCAGGGTCTGGAGTGTCTCTCTATTCGGGGGTCTGGGGTCTCTCTCTATTCAGGGTCTGGAGTGTCTCTCTATTCGGGGTCTGGAGTGTCTCTCACCGATCGGGGTCTGGGGTCTCTCACTATTCAGGGTCTTGGGTGTCTCTCTATTCAGGGTCTGGGCTGTCTCTCTATTCAGGGTCTGGGTTGTCTCCTATTCACGGTCTGGGGTCTCTCTCTATTCAGGGTCTGGGGTGTCTTTCTATTCAGGGTCTGGGGTCTCTGTCTATTCAGGGTCTGGGGTCTCTCTAAATTTAGGGTCTGGGGTCTCTCTCTATTTAGGGTCTGGGGTCTCTCTCTATTTAGGGTCTGGGGTCTCTCTCTATACAGGGTCTGGAGTGTCTCTATATTGAGGGTCTGGAGTGTCTCTCTATTGAGGGTCTGAGGTGTCTCCTATTCAGGGTCTGGGGTGTCTCTCTATTCTGGGTCTGGGGTCTCTGTCTATTCAGGGTCTTGGGTTTCTCCTACTCAGGGTCTGGGGTCTCTGTCTATTCAGGGTCTGGAGTGTCTCGATATTCAGGGTCTGGAGTGTCTCTCTATTCAGGGTCTGGGCTGTCTCTCTATTCAGTGTCTGGGTTGTCTCTCTATTCAGGGTCTGCAGTGTCTCTCTATTCAGGGTCTGGAGTGTCTCTCTTTTGAGGGTCTGGAGTGTCTCTCTATTCAGGGTCTGGGGTGTCTTACTACTCAGGGTCGGGTGTGTCTCTCTATTCAGGGTCTGCGTTGTCTCTCTATTCAGGGTCTGGGGTGTCCCTCTATTCAGGGTCTGGGGTCTCTGTCTATTCAGGGTCTGGAGTGTCTCGATATTCAGGGTCTGGGGTGTCTCCTATTCAGGGTCTGGGGTGTCTTTCTACTCAGGGGCTGGGTTGTCTCTCTATTCAGGGTCTTGGGTCTCTCACTATTCAGGTTCTGGGCTCTCTCTCTATTCAGGGTCTGCGGTGTCTCTCTATTCAGGGTCTGGTGTCTCTGTCTATTCAGGGTCTGGGGTGTCTCTCTATTCATGGTCTGCGGTGTCTCTGTCTATTCAGGGTCTGGGGTGTCTCTCTATTCTCGGTCTGGGGTGTCTCTCTATTCAGGGTCTGGGGTGTCTTTCTATTCAGGGACTGTGGTGTCTCTCTATTCAGGGTCTGGGGTCTGTCTCTATTCAGGGTCCGGTATCTCACTCTATTCAGGGTCTGGATTGTCTCTCTATTCAGGGTCTGGGGTTTCTCTCTATTCAGGGTCTGGAGTGTCTCTCACCGATCGGGGTCGGGGGTCTCTCACTATTCAGGGTCTGGGCTGTCTCTCTATTCAGGGTCTGGGGTGTCTCCTATTCACGGTCTGGGGTCTCTCTCTATTCAGTGTCTATGGTCTCTGTCTATTCAGGGTCTGAGGTCTCTGTCTATTCAGGGTCTGGGGTCTCTCTCTATTTAGGGTCTGGGGTCTCTCTCTATACAGGGTCTGGAGTGTCTCTATATTGAGGGTCTGGAGTGTCTCTCTATGGAGGGTCTGAGGTGTCTCCTATTCAGGTTCTGGGGTGTCTCTATTCTGGGTCTGGGGCCTCTGTCTATTCAGGGTCTGGGGTGTCTCCTATTCACGGTCTGGGGTCTCTCTCTATTCAGTGTCTATGGTCTCTGTCTATTCAGGGTCTGGGGTCTCTCTCTATTTAGGGTCTGGGGTCTCTCTCTATACAGGGTCTGGAGTGTCTCTATATTGAGGGTCTGGAGTGTCTCTCTGTTGAGGGTCTGAGGTGTCTCTCTATTCTGGGTCTGGGGCCTCTGTCTATTCAGGGTCTGGGGTCTCTGTCTATTCAGGGTCTGGAGTGTCTCGATGTTAAGGTTCTGGAGTGTCTCTCTATTCAGGGTCTGGTGTGTCTCTCTATTCATGGTCTGGGGTCTCTGTCTATTCAGGGTCTGGAGTGTCTCGATATTAAGGTTCTGGTGTGTCTCTCTATTCAGGGTCTGGTGTGTCTCTCTATTCAGGGTCTGGGGTCTCTCTCTATTCAGGGTCTGCGGTGTCTCTCTATTCAGGGTCTGGGGTCTCTCTCTATTCAGGGTCTGGGGTGTCTCTCTATTCCTGGTCTGGGGTCTCTGTCTATTCAGGGTCTGGGGTTTCTCCTATTCAGGGTCTGGGGTCTCTGTCTATTCAGGGTCTGGAGTGTCTCGATATTCAGGGTCTGGAGTGTCTCTCTATTCAGGGTCTGGGCTGTCTCTCTATTCAGGGTCTGGGCTGTCTCTCTATTCAGTGTCTGGGGTGTCTCTCTATTCAGGGTCTGGGGTCTCTCTCTATTCAGGGTCTGGAGTGTCTCTCTCCATTCGGGGTCTGGGGTCCTCTCACTATTCAGGGTCTTGGGTGTCTCTCTATTCAGGGTCTGGGGTGTCTCTCTATTCTGGGTCAGGGGTCTCTGTCTATTCAGGGTCTGTGGTGTCTCTCTATTCAGTGTCTGGGATGTCTCTCTATTCAGGTTCTGCGCTGTCTCTCAATTCAGGGTCTGGGATATCTCTCTATTCAGGGTCTGGAGTGTCTCTCTATTCAGGGTCTGGGGTGTCTTTCTAATCAGGGTCTGGGGGTGAATCCCTATTCAGGGTCTGGGGTGTCTCACTATTCAGGGTCTGCAGTGTCTCTCTATTCAGGGTCTGGAGTGTCTCTCTTTTGAGGGTCTGGAGTGTCCTTTATATTCAGGGTCTGGGGTGTCTTACTACTCAGGTTCGGGTGTGTCTCTCTATTCAGGGTCTGCGTTGTCTCTCTATTCAGGGTCTGGGGTGCCTCTCTATTCAGGGTCTGGGGTCCCTCTCTATTCAGGTTCTGGAGTGTCTCTTTATTCAGGGTCTTGGGTCTCTCTCTATTCAGGTTCTGGGCTGTCTCTCTATTCAGGGTCTGGGGTATCACTTTATTCAGGGTCTGGGGTCTCTCCCTATTCAGGGTCTGGAATGTCTCTCTATTCAGGGTCTGGGGTCTCTCTCTATTCAGGATCTGGCGTCTCTCTCTATTCAGGGTTTGGGGTCTCTCTCTATTCAGGGCCTGGGTTGTCTCTCTATTCAGGGTCTGGGGTCTCTCTCTATTCAGGGTCTGGAGTGTCTCTCTCCATTCGGGGTGTGGGGACTCTCACTATTCAGGGTCTGGGGTGTCTCTCTATTCAGGGTCTGGAGTGTCCTCTCTATTCAGGGTCTGGGGTCTCTCTCTATTCAGGGTCTGGAGTGTCTCTCTATTCAGGGTCTGGGGTCTCTCTCTATTCAGGGTCTGGGGTCTCTATTCAGGAACTGGCGTCTCTCTCTGTTCAGGGACTGGGATATCTCTCTATTCAGGGTCTGGGGTGTCTTTCTAATCAGGGTCTGGGGTGAATCCCTATTCAGGGTCTGGGGTGTCTCTCTATTCAGGGTCTGAGGTGTCTCTCTATTCAGGGTCTGCAGTGTCTCTCTATTCAGGGTCTGGAGTGTCTCTCTTTTGAGGGTCTGGAGTGTCTTTATATTCAGGGTCTGGGGTGTCTTACTACTCAGGGTCGGGTGTGTCTCTCTATTCAGGGTCTGCGTTGTCTCTCTATTCAGGGTCTGGGGTCCCTCTCTATTCAGGTTCTGGAGTGTCTCTCTATTCAGGGTCTTGGGTCTCTGTCTATTCAGGTTCTGGGCTGTCTCTCTATTCAGGGTCTGGGGTATCACTTTATTCAGGGTCTGGGGGTCTCTCCCTATTCAGGGTCTGGAATGTCTCTCTATTCAGGGTCTGGGGTCTCTCTCTATTCAGGATCTGGCGTCTCTCTCTATTCAGGGTTTGGGGTCTCTCTCTATTCAGGGTCTGGGGTCTCTCTATTGAGCGTCTGGGGTCTCTCTCTATTCATGGTCTGGAGTGTCTCTCTCCATTCGGGGTGTGGGGACTCTCACTATTCAGGGTCTGGGGTCTCTCTCTTTTCAGGGTCTGGAGTGTCTCTCTATTCAGGGTCTGGGGTCTCTCTCTATTCAGGCTCTGGGTTGTCTCTCTATTCAGGGTCTGGGGTCTCTCTCTATTCAGGATCTGGCGTCTCTCTCTATTCAGGGTCTGGGGTCTCTCTATTGAGCATCTGGGGTCTCTCTCTATTCATGGTCTGGAGTGTCTCTCTCCATTCGGGGTGTGGGGACTCTCACTATTCAGGTTCTGGGGTCTCTCCATTCAGGGTGTGGGGGTCCCTGTCTATTCAGGGTCAGGGGTGGCTCCTATTCAGGGTCTGGGGTGTCTCTCTATTCAGGGTCTGGTGTGTCTGTCTATTGACGGTCTGGAGTGACTCTCTATTGAGGGTCTGTGGTGTCTCCTATTCAGGGTCTGGGGTGTCTCTCTATTTAGGGTCTGGGTTTCTCTCACTACTCAGGGTCTGGGGTGTCTCTCTATTCAGGGTCTGGGGTCTCTGTCTATTCAGGGAATGGAGTGTCTCTCTATTCAGGGTTGGGGTGTCTCTCTATTCAGGGTCTGGAGTGTCTCTCTCCATTCAGGGTCTGGGGTCTCTCACTATTCAGGGTCTGGGGTGTCTCTCTATTCAAGTTCTGGGGTGTCTATCTATTCAGGATCTGGGGTCTCTGTCTATTCAGGGTCTGGTGTGTCTCCTATTCAGGGTCTGGGGTGTCTCTCTATTCAGGGTCTGTGGTTTCTCTCTATTCAAGGTCTGGTGTCACTCTCTATTCAGGCTCTTGTGTCTCTGTCTATT
>JANJGN010002030.1:0-91668 GCA_026770705.1 Isurus oxyrinchus
ACAACAACCTCAACATTGAAAAACAAAAAATACCTCAACATTGAAAAAGACCAACAAATTTAACAATAACCTCAACTTTGAAAAACAACAACAACCTCATCATTGAAAAACACCAACAAATTCAACAACAACCTCAACATTGAAAAACACGAGTAAATTCAACAACAACCTCAACATTGAAAAACAACAACAACCTCAACATTGAAAAACACCAACAAATTCAACAACAACCTCAACATTGAAAAAACAACAACAACCTCAAAATTGAAAAACACCAACAAATTCAAGAACAACCTCAACATTGAAAAACAACAACAAATTCAACAACAACCTCAGCATTGAAAAACAACAACAACCTCAACATTGAAAAAACACCAACAAATTCAACAACAACCTCAACATTGAAACAAAACAACAAACTCAACATTGAAAAACACCAACAAATTCAACAACAACCTCAACACTTAAAAACGCCAACAAATTCAACAACATCCTCAACATTGAAAAACAACAACACACTCAACATTGAAAAACACCAACAAATTCAACAACAACCTCAACACTTAAAAACGCCAACAAATTCAACAACATCCTCAACATTGAAAAACAGCAACAAATTCAACAAAAACCTCAACATTTAAAAACACCAACAAATTCACCAACTTCAACATTGAAAAACACCAACAAATTCAAACAACAACCTCGAAATTGAAAAACACCAACAAATTCAACAACAACCTCAACATTGAAAAAACACCAACAAATTCAACAACAACCTCGACATTGAAAAACACCAACAAATTCAACAACAACCTCAACATTGAAAAACAACAACACCCTCAACATTGAAAAAACACCAACAAATTCAACAACAACCTCAACATTGTAAAACACCAACAAATTCAACAACAACCTCAACATTGAAAAACAAAAAATACCTCAACATTGAAAAACACCAACAAATTAAACAATAACCTCAACTTTGAAAAACAACAACAACCTCATCATTGATAAACACCAACAAAATTCAACAACAACCTCAACATTGAAAAACACGAGTAAATTCAACAACAACCTCAACATTGAAAAACAACAACAACCTCAACATTGAAAAACACCAACAAATTCAAAAACAACCTCAACTTTGAAAAACAACAACAACCTCAAAATTGAAAAACACCAACAAATTCAAGAACAACCTCAACTTTGAAAAACACCAACAAATTCAACAACAACCTCAGCATTGAAAAACAACAACCTCAACATTGAAAAACACCAACAAATTCAACAACAACCTCAACACTGAAAAAAAACAACAAACTCAACATTGAAAAACACCAACAAATTCAACAACAACCTCAACATTGAAAAACACCAACAAATTCAACAACAACCTCGAAATTGAAAAAAACCAACAAATTCAACAACTACCTCAACATTGAAAAAGAACAACAACCTCAACATTGAAAAACGCCAACAAATTGAACAACAACCTCAACATTGAAAAACACAAACAAATTCAACAACAACCTCAGTATTGAAAAACAACAACAACCTCAACATTGAAAAACACCAACAAATTCAACAACAACCTCAACATTGTAAAACACCAACAAATTCAACAACAACCTCAACATTGAAAAACAAAAAATACCTCAACATTGAAAAACACCAACAAATTAAACAATAACCTCAACTTTGAAAAACAACAACAACCTCATCATTGATAAACACCAACAAATTCAACAACAACCTCAACATTGAAAAACACGAGTAAATTCAACAACAACCTCAACATTGAAAAACAACAACAACCTCAACATTGAAAAACACCAACAAATTCAAAAACAACCTCAACTTTGAAAAACAACAACAACCTCAAAATTGAAAAACACCAACAAATTCAAGAACAACCCTCAACTTTGAAAAACACCAACAAATTCAACAACAACCTCAACACTGAAAAAAAAAACAACAAACTCAACATTGAAAAACACCAACAAATTCAACAACAACCTCAACATTGAAAAACACCAACAAATTCAACAACAACCTCGAAATTGAAAAAAACCAACAAATTCAACAACTACCTCAACATTGAAAAACAACAACGACCTCAACATTTAATAACACCAACAAATTCAACAACAACCTCAACATTGAAAAACACCAACAAATTCAACAACAACCTCGACATTGAAAAACACCAACAAATTCAACAACAACCTCAACATTGAAAAACAACAACACCCTCAACTTTGAAAAACACCAACAAATTCAACAACAAACTCAACATTGAAAAACACCAACAAATTCAACAACAACCTCAACATTTAAAAACGCCAACAAATTCAACAACATCCTCATCATTGAAAAACAGCAACAAATTCAACAAAAACCTCAACATTGAAAAACGCCAACAAATTCACCAACTTCAACATTGAAAAAACACAAACAAATTCAATAACAACCTCGAAATTGATAAACACCAACAAATTCAACAACAACCTCAACATTGAAAAACACAAACAAATTCAACAACAACCTCATTATTGAAAAACAACAACAACCTCAACATTGAAAAACACCAACAAATTCAACAACAACCTCAACATTCAAAAACACGAAGAAATTCAACAACAACCTCAACATTGAAAAACAACAACAAATTCTGCAATGAAAAAGACCAACAAATTCAACAATAACCTCAACATTGTAAAACAACAACAACCTCAACAATGAAAAACACCAACAAATTCAACAACAACCTCAACATTGAAAAACAACAACAACTTCAACATTGAAAAGCACAGACAAATTCAACAACAACCTCAACATTGAAAAACACCAACAAATTCAACAACAACCTCAGCATTGAAAAACAACAACAACCTCAACATTGAAAAACACCAACAAATTCAACAACAACCTCAAGATTGAAAAGCAACAACAACCTCAACATTGAAAAACACGAACAAATTCAACAACAACTTCAACATTGAAAAACACCAACAAATTCAACAACAACCTCGAAATTGAAAAACACCAACAAATTCAACAACAACCTCAACATTGAAAAACAACAACAACCTCAACATTGAAAAACACCAACAAATTCAACAACAACCTCAACATTGAAAAAACACCAACAAATTCAACAACAACCTCGACATTGAAAAACACCAACAAATTCAACAACAACCTCAACATTGAAAAACAACAACACCCTCAACATTGAAAAACACCAACAAATTCAACAACAACCTCAACATTGAAAAACACCAACAAATTCAACAACAACCTCAACATTTAAAAACGCCAACAAATTCAACAACATCCTCAACATTGAAAAACAGCAACAAATTCAACAAAAACCTCAACATTTAAAAACGCCAACAAATTCACCAACTTCAACATTGAAAAACACCAACAAATTCAACAACAACCTCGAAATTGAAAAACACCAACAAATTCAACAACAACCTCAACATTGAAAAACACAAACAAATTCAACAACAACCTCAATATTGAAAAACAACAACAACCTCAACATTGAAAAAACACCAACAAATTCAACAACATCCTCAACATTCAAAAACACCAAGAAATTCAACAACAACCTCAACATTGAAAAACAACACCAAATTCTGCAATGAAAAAGACCAACAAATTCAACAATAACCTCAACATTGAAAAACAACAACAACCTCAACATTGAAAAACACCAACAAATTCAACAAACAACCTCAACATTGAAAAACAACAACAACTTCAACATTGAAAAGCACAGACAAATTCAACAACAACCTCAACATTGAAAAACACCAACAAATTCAACAACAACCTCAGCATTGAAAAACAACAACAACCTCAACATTGAAAAACACCAACAAATTCAACAACAACCTCAACATTGAAAAGCAACAACAACCTCAACATTGAAAAACACGAACAAATTCAACAACAACTTCAACATTGAAAAACACCAACAAATTCAACAACAACCTCGAAATTGAAAAACACCAACAAATTCAACAACAACCTCAACATTGAAAAACAACAACAACCTCAACATTGAAAAACACCAACAAATTCAACAACAACCTCAACATTGAAAAACACCAACAAATTCAACAACAACCTCGACATTGAAAAACACCAACAAATTCAACAACAACCTCAACATTGAAAAACAACAACACCCTCAACATTGAAAAACACCAACAAATTCAACAACAACATCAACACTGAAAAACACCAACAAATTCAACAACAACCTCAACATTTAAAAACGCCAACAAATTCAACAACAACCTCAACATTGAAAAACAGCAACAAATTCAACAAAAACCTCAACATTTAAAAACGCCAACAAATTCACCAACTTCAACATTGAAAAACACCAACAAATTCAACAACAACCTCGAAATTGAAAAACACCAACAAATTCAACAACAACCTCAACATTGAAAAACACAAACAAATTCAACAACAACCTCAATATTGAAAAACAACAACAACCTCAACATTGAAAAACACCAACAAATTCAACAACAACCTCAACATTCAAAAACACCAAGAAATTCAGCAACAACCTCAACATTGAAAAACAACAACAAATTCTGCAATGAAAAAGATCAACAAATTCAACAATAACCTCAACATTGAAAAACAACAACAACCTCAACAATGAAAAACACCAACAAATTCAACAACAACCTCAACATTGAAAAACAACAACAACTTCAACATTGAAAAGCACAGACAAATTCAACAACAACCTCAGCATTGAAAAACAACAACAACCTCAACATTGAAAAACACCAACAAATTCAACAACAACCTCAACATTGAAAAACAACAACAACCTCAACATTGAAAAACACCAACAAATTCAACAACAACCTCAACATTGAAAAACACCAACAAATTCAACAACAACCTCGACATTGAAAAACACCAACAAATTCAACAACATGCTCAACATTGAAAAACAACAACACCCTCAACATTGAAAAACACCAACAAATTCAACAACAACCTCAACATTGAAAAACACCAACAAATTCAACAACAACCTCAACATTTAAAAACGCCAACAAATTCAACAACATCCTCAACATTGAAAAACAGCAACAAATTCAACAAAAACCTCAACATTTAAAAACGCGAACAAATTCACCAACTTCAACATTGAAAAACACCAACAAATTCAACAACAACCTCGAAATTGAAAAACACCAACAAATTCAACAACAACCTCAACATTGAAAAACAAAAACAAATTCAACAACAACCTCAATATTGAAAAACAACAACAACCTCAACATTGAAAAACACCAACAAATTCAACAACAACCTCAACATTCAAAAACACCAAGAAATTCAACAACAACCTCAACATTGAAAAACAACAACAAATTCTGCAAGAAAAAGACCAACAAATTCAACAATAACCTCAACATTGAAAAACAACAACAACCTCAACATTGAAAAACACCAACAAATTCAACAACAACCTCAACATTGAAAAACAACAACAACTTCAACATTGAAAAGCACAGACAAATTCAACAACAACCTCAACATTGAAAAACACCAACAAATTCAACAACAACCTCAGCATTGAAAAACAACAACAACCTCAACATTGAAAAACACCAACAAATTCAACAACAACCTCAACATTGAAAAGCAACAACAACCTCAACATTGAAAAACACGAACAAATTCAACAACAACTTCAACATTGAAAAACACCAACAAATTCAACAACAACCTCGAAATTGAAAAACACCAACAAATTCAACAACAACCTCAACATTGAAAAACAACAACAACCTCAACATTGAAAAACACCAACAAATTCAACAACAACCTCAACATTGAAAAACACCAACAAATTCAACAACAACCTCGACATTGAAAAACACCAACAAATTCAACAACAACCTCAACATTGAAAAACAACAACACCCTCAACATTGAAAAACACCAACAAATTCAACAACAACATCAGCATTGAAAAACAACAACAACCTCAACATTGAAAAACACCAACAAATTCAACAACAACCTCAACATTGAAAAGCAACAACAAATTCAACAACAACCTCAACATTTAAAAACGCCAACAAATTCAACAACATCCTCAACATTGAAAAACAGCAACAAATTCAACAAAAACCTCAACATTTAAAAACACCAACAAATTCACCAACTTCAACATTGAAAAACACCAACAAATTCAACAACAACCTCGAAATTGAAAAACACCAACAAATTCAACAACAACCTCAACATTGAAAAACACATACAAATTCAACAACAACCTCAATATTGAAAAACAACAACAACCTCAACATTGAAAAACACCAGCAAATTCAACAACAAACTCAACATTCAAAAACACCAAGAAATTCAGCAACAACCTCAACATTGAAAAACAACAACAAATTCTGCAATGAAAAAGACCAACAAATTCAACAATAACCTCAACATTGAAAAACAACAACAACCTCAACATTGAAAAACACCAACAAATTCAACAACAACCTCAACATTGAAAAACAACAACAACTTCAACATTGAAAAGCACAGACAAATTCAACAACAACTTCAACATTGAAAAACAACAACAAATTCAACAACAACCTCAGCATTGAAAAACAACAACAACCTCAACATTGAAAAACACCAACAAATTCAACAACAACCTCAACATTGAAAAGCAACAACAACCTCAACATTGAAAAACACGAACAATTTCAACAACAACTTCAACATTGAAAAACACCAACAAATTCAACAACAACCTCGAAATTGAAAAACACCAACAAATTCAACAACAACCTCAACATTGAAAAACACCAACAAATTCAACAACAACCTCAACATTGAAAAACAACAACAACTTCAACATTGAAAAGCACAGACAAATTCAACAACAACCTCAACATTGAAAAACACCAACAAATTCAACAACAACCTCAGCATTGAAAAACAACAACAACCTCAACATTGAAAAACACCAACAAATTCAACAACAACCTCAAAATTGAAAAGCAACAACAACCTCAACATTGAAAAACACGAACAAATTCAACAACAACTTCAACATTGAAAAACACCAACAAATTCAACAACAACCTCGAAATTGAAAAACACCAACAAATTCAACAACAACCTCAACATTGAAAAACAACAACAACCTCAACATTGAAAAACACCAACAAATTCAACAACAACCTCAACATTGAAAAACACCAACAAATTCAACAACAACCTCGACATTGAAAAACACCAACAAATTCAACAACAACCTCAACATTGAAAAACAACAACACCCTCAACATTGAAAAACACCAACAAATTCAACAATCACCTCAACATTGAAAAACACCAACAAATTCAACAACAACCTCAACATTTAAAAACGCCAACAAATTCAACAACATCCTCAACATTGAAAAACAGCAACAAATTCAACAAAAACCTCAACATTTAAAAACGCCAACAAATTCACCAACTTCAACATTGAAAAACACCAACAAATTCAACAACAACCTCGAGATTGAAAAACACCAACAAATTCAACAACAACCTCAACATTGAAAAACACAAACAAATTCAACAACAACCTCAATATTGAAAAACAACAACAACCTCAACATTGAAAAACACCAACAAATTCAACAACAACCTCAACATTCAAAAACACCAAGAAATTCAACAACAACCTCAACATTGAAAAACAACAACAAATTCTGCAATGAAAAAGACCAACAAATTCAACAATAACCTCAACATTGAAAAACAACAACAACCTCAACATTGAAAAACACCAACAAATTCAACAACAACCTCAACATTGAAAAACAACAACAACTTCAACATTGAAAAGCACAGACAAATTCAAGAACAACCTCAACATTGAAAAACACCAACAAATTCAACAACAACCTCAGCATTGAAAAACAACAACAACCTCAACATTGAAAAACACCAACAAATTCAACAACAACCTCAACATTGAAAAGCAACAAAGACCTCAACATTGAAAAACACGAACAAATTCAACAACAACTTCAACATTGAAAAACACCAACAAATTCAACAACAACCTCGAAATTGAAAAACACCAACAAATTCAACAACAACCTCAACATTGAAAAACAACAACAACCTCAACATTGAAAAACACCAACAAATTCAACAACAACCTCAACATTGAAAAACACCAACAAATTCAACAACAACCTCAACATTTAAAAACGCCAACCAATTCAACAACATCCTCAACATTGAAAAACAGCAACAAATTCAACAAAAACCTCAACATTTAAAAACGCCAACAAATTCAACAACCTCAACATTGAAAAACACCAATAAATTCAACAACATCCTCAACATTGAAAAAGAACAACAACCTCAACATTGAAAAACGCCAACAAATTGAACAACAACCTCAACATTGAAAAACACAAACAAATTCAACAACAACCTCAGTATTGAAAAACAACAACAACCTCAACATTGAAAAACACCAACAAATTCAACAACAACCTCAACATTGTAAAACACCAACAAATTCAACAACAACCTCAACATTGAAAAACAAAAAATACCTCAACATTGAAAAAGACCAACAAATTTAACAATAACCTCAACTTTGAAAAACAACAACAACCTCATCATTGAAAAACACCAACAAATTCAACAACAACCTCAACATTGAAAAACACGAGTAAATTCAACAACAACCTCAACATTGAAAAACAACAACAACCTCAACATTGAAAAACACCAACAAATTCAACAACAACCTCAACATTGAAAAACAACAACAACCTCAAAATTGAAAAACACCAACAAATTCAAGAACAACCTCAACATTGAAAAACAACAACAAATTCAACAACAACCTCAGCATTGAAAAACAACAACAACCTCAACATTGAAAAACACCAACAAATTCAACAACAACCTCAACATTGAAACAAAACAACAAACTCAACATTGAAAAACACCAACAAATTCAACAACAACCTCAACACTTAAAAACGCCAACAAATTCAACAACATCCTCAACATTGAAAAACAACAACACACTCAACATTGAAAAACACCAACAAATTCAACAACAACCTCAACACTTAAAAACGCCAACAAATTCAACAACATCCTCAACATTGAAAAACAGCAACAAATTCAACAAAAACCTCAACATTTAAAAACACCAACAAATTCACCAACTTCAACATTGAAAAACACCAACAAATTCAACAACAACCTCGAAATTGAAAAACACCAACAAATTCAACAACAACCTCAACATTGAAAAACACCAACAAATTCAACAACAACCTCGACATTGAAAAACACCAACAAATTCAACAACAACCTCAACATTGAAAAACAACAACACCCTCAACATTGAAAAACACCAACAAATTCAACAACAACCTCAACATTGAAAAACACCAACAAATTCAACAACAACCTCAACATTTAAAAACGCCAACAAATTCAACAACATCCTCAACATTGAAAAACAGCAACAAATTCAACAAAAACCTCAACACTTAAAAACGCCAACAAATTCAACAACATCAACATTGTAAAACAGCAACAAATTCAACAACAACCTCGAAATTGAAAAACACCAACAAATTCAACAACAACCTCAACATTGAAAAACACAAACAAATTCAAGAACAACCTCAATATTGAAAAACAACAACAACCTCAACATTGAAAAACACCAACAAATTCAACAACAACCTCAACATTCAAAAACACCAAGAAATTCAACAACAACCTCAACATTGAAAAACAACAACAAATTCTGCAATGAAAAAGACCAACAAATTCAACAATAACCTCAAGATTGAAAAACAACAACAACCGCAACATTGAAAAACACCAACAAATTCAACAACAACCTCAACATTGAAAAACAACAACAACTTGAACATTGAAAAGCACAGACAAATTCAACAACAACCTCAACATTGAAAAACACCAACAAATTCAACAACAACCTCAGCATTGAAAAACAACAACAACCTCAACATTGAAAAACACCAACAAATTCAACAACAACCTCAACATTGAAAAGCAACAACAACCTCAACATTGAAAAACACCAACAAATTCAACAACAACTTCAACATTGAAAAACACCTACAAATTCAACAACAACCTCGAAATTGAAAAACACCAACAAATTCAACAACAACCTCAACATTGAAAAACAACAACAACCTCAACATTGAAAAACACCAACAAATTCAACAACAACCTCAACATTGAAAAACACCAACAAATTCAACAACAACCTCAACATTGAAAAACAACAACAACCTCAACGTTGAAAAACACCAACAAATTCAACAACAACCTCAACATTGAATAACACCAACACATTAAACAATAACCTCAACTTTGAAAAACAACAACAACCTCATCATTGAAAAACACCAACAAATTCAACAACAACCTCTACATTGAAAAACACCAGCAAATTCAACAACAACCTCAACATTGAAAAACAACAACAACCTCAACATTGAAAAACACCAACAAATTCAACAACAACCTCAACATTGAAAAACAACAACAACCTCAACATTTAAAAACACCAACAATTTCAACAACAACCTCAACATTGAAAAACACCAACAAATTCAACAACAACCTCGATATTGAAAAACACCAACAAATTCAACAACAACCTCAACATTGAAAAACAACAACACCCTCAACATTGAAAAACACCTACAAATTCAACAACAACCTCAACATTGAAAAACACCAACAAACTCAACAACAACCTCAACATTTAAAAACGCCAACCAATTCAACAACATCCTCAACATTGAAAAACAGCAACAAATTCAACAAAAACCTCAACATTTAAAAACGCCAACAAATTCAACAACCTCAACATTGAAAAACACCAACAAATTGAACAACATCCTCAACATTGAAAAAGAACAACAACCTCAACATTGAAAAACGCCAACAAATTGAACAACAACCTCAACATTGAAAAACACAAACAAATTCAACAACAACCTCAGTATTGAAAAACAACAACAACCTCAACATTGAAAAACACCAACAAATTCAACAACAACCTCAACATTGTAAAACACCAACAAATTCAACAACAACCTCAACATTGAAAAACAAAAAATACCTCAACATTGAAAAACACCAACAAATTTAACAATAACCTCAACTTTGAAAAACAACAACAACCTCATCATTGAAAAACACCAACAAATTCAACAACAACCTCAACATTGAAAAACACGAGTAAATTCAACAACAACCTCAACATTGAAAAACAACAACAACCTCAACATTGAAAAACACCAACAAATTCAACAACAACCTCAACATTGAAAAACAACAACAACCTCAAAATTGAAAAACACCAACAAATTCAAGAACAACCTCAACATTGAAAAACACCAACAAATTCAACAACAACCTCAGCATTGAAAAACAACAACAACCTCAACATTGAAAAACACCAACAAATTCAACAACAACCTCAACATTGAAAAAAAACAACAAACTCAACATTGAAAAACACCAACAAATTCAACAACAACTTCAACATTGAAAAACACCAACAAATTCAACAACAACCTCGAAATTGAAAAAAACCAACAAATTCAACAACTACCTCAACATTGAAAAACAACAACGACCTCAACATTTAAAAACACCAACAAATTCAACAAAAACCTCAACATTGAAAAACACCAACAAATTCAACAACAACCTCAACATTGAAAAACAGCAACACCCTCAACTTTGAAAAACACCAACAAATTCAACAACAACCTCAACATTGAAAAACACCAACAAATTCAACAACAACCTCAACATTTAAAAACGCCAACAAATTCAACAACATCGTCAACATTGAAAAACAGCAACAAACTCAGCAAAAACCTCAACATTTAAAAACGCCAACAAATTCACCAACTTCAACATTGAAAAACACCAACAAATTCAACAACAACCTCGAAATTGAAAAACAACAACAACCTCAACATTGAAAAACACCAACAAATTCAACAACAACCTCAACATTCAAAAACACCAAGAAATTCAACAACAACCTCAACATTGAAAAACAACAACAAATTCTGCAATGAAAAAGACCAACAAATTCAACAATAACCTCAACATTGAAAAACAACAACAACCTCAACATTGAAAAACACCAACAAATTCAACAACAACCTCAACATTGAAAAACAACAACAAATTCAACAACAACTTCAACATTGAAAAACACCAACAAATTCAACAACAACCTCAACATTGAAAAACAACAACAACCTCAACATTGAAAAACACCAACAAATTCAACAACAACCTCAATATTGAAAAACACCAACAAATTCAACAACAACCTCGACATTGAAAAACACCAACAAATTCAACAACAACCTCAACATTGAAAAACAACAACACCCTCAACATTGAAAAACACCAACAAATTCAACAACAACCTCAACATTGAAAAACACCAACAAATTCAACAACAACCTCAACATTTAAAAACGCCAACAAATTCAACAACATCCTCAACATTGAAAAACAGCAACAAATTCAACAAAAACCTCAACACTTAAAAACGCCAACAAATTCAACAACATCAACATTGTAAAACAGCAACAAATTCAACAACAACCTCGAAATTGAAAAACACCAACAAATTCAACAACAACCTCAACATTGAAAAACACAAACAAATTCAAGAACAACCTCAATATTGAAAAACAACAACAACCTCAACATTGAAAAACACCAACAAATTCAACAACAACCTCAACATTCAAAAACACCAAGAAATTCAACAACAACCTCAACATTGAAAAACAACAACAAATTCTGCAATGAAAAAGACCAACAAATTCAACAATAACCTCAACATTGAAAAACAACAACAACCGCAACATTGAAAAACACCAACAAATTCAACAACAACCTCAACATTGAAAAACAACAACAACCTCAACATTGAAAAGCGCAGACAAATTCAACAACAACCTCAACATTGAAAAACACCAACAAATTCAACAACAACCTCAGCATTGAAAAACAACAACAACCTCAACATTGAAAAACACCAACAAATTCAACAATAACCTCAACATTGAAAAGCAACAACAACCTCAACATTGATAAACACCAACAAATTCAACAACAACCTCGAAATTGAAAAACACCAACAAATTCAACAACAACCTCAACATTGAAAAACAACAACAACCTCAACATTGAAAAACACCAACAAATTCAACAACAACCTCAACATTGAAAAACACCAACAAATTCAACAACAACCTCAACATTGAAAAACAACAACAACCTCAACATTGAAAAACACCAACAATTTCAACAACAACCTCAACATTGAATAACACCAACACATTAAACAATAACCTCAACTTTGAAAAACAACAACAGCCTCCTCATTGAAAAACACCAACAAATTCAACAACAACCTCAACATTGAAAAACACCAGCAAATTCAACAACAACCTCAACATTGAAAAACAACAACAACCTCAACATTGAAAAACACCAACAAATTCAACAACAACCTCAACATTGAAAAACAACAACAACCTCAAAATTGAAAAACACCAACAAATTCAAGAACAACATCAACATTGAAAAACACCAACAAATTCAACAACAACCTCAGCATTGAAAAACAACAACAACCTCAACATTGAAAAACACCAACAAATCCAACAACAACCTCAACATTGAAAAAAAAACAACAAAGTCAACATTGAAAAACACCAACAAATTCAACAACAACGTCAACATTGAGAAACACCAACAAATTCAACAACAACCTCGAAATTGAAAAAAACCAACAAATTCAACAACTACCTCAACATTGAAAAACACCAACAAATTCAACAACAACCTCAACATTTAAAAACGCCAACAAATTCAACAACATCGTCAACATTGAAAAACAGCAACAAATTCAGCAAAAACCTCAACATTTAAAAACGCGAACAAATTCACCAACTTCAACATTGAAAAACACCAACAAATTCAACAACAACCTCGAAATTGAAAAACACCAACAAATTCAACAACAACCTCAACATTGAAAAACACAAACAAATTCAACAACAACCTCAATATTGAAAAACAACAACAACCTCAACATTGAAAAACACCAACAAATTCAACAACAACCTCAACATTCAAAAACACCAAGAAATTCAACAACAACCTCAACATTGAAAAACAAGAACAAATTCTGCAATGAAAAAGCCCAACAAATTGAACAATAACCTCAACATTGAAAAACAACAACAACCTCAACATTGAAAAACACCAACAAATTCAACAACAACCTCAACATTGGAAAACAACAACAAATTCAACAACAACTTCAACATTGAAAAACACCAACAAATTCAACAACAACCTCAACATTGAAAAACAACAACAACCTCAACATTGAAAAACACCAACAAATTCAACAACAACCTCAATATTGAAAAACACCAACAAATTCAACAACAACCTCAACATTGAAAAACACCAACAAATTCAACAACAACCTCAACATTGAAAAACAACAACACCCTCAACATTGAAAAACACCAACAAATTCAACAACAACCTCAACATTGAAAAACACCAACAAATTCAACAACAACCTCAACATTTAAAAACGCCAACAAATTCAACAACATCCTCAACATTGAAAAACAGCAACAAATTCAACAAAAACCTCAACAATTAAAAACGCCAACAAATTCAACAACATCAACATTGTAAAACAGCAACAAATTCAACAACAACCTCGAAATTGAAAAACACCAACAAATTCAACAACAACCTCAACATTGAAAAACACAAACAAATTCAACAACAACCTCAATATTGAAAAACAACAACAACCTCAACATTGAAAAACACCAACAAATTCAACAACAACCTCAACATTCAAAAACACCAAGAAATTCAACAACAACCTCAACATTGAAAAACAACAACAAATTCTGCAATGAAAAAGACCAACAAATTCAACAATAACCTCAACATTGAAAAACAACAACAACCGCAACATTGAAAAACACCAACAAATTCAACAACAACCTCAACATTGAAAAACAACAACAACCTCAACATTGAAAAGCACAGACAAATTCAACAACAACCTCAACATTGAAAAACACCAACAAATTCAACAACAACCTCAGCATTGAAAAACAACAACAACCTCAACATTGAAAAACACCAACAAATTCAACAATAACCTCAACATTGAAAAGCAACAACAACCTCAACATTGAAAAACACCAACAAATTCAACAACAACCTCGAAATTGAAAAACACCAACAAATTCAACAACAACCTCAACATTGAAAAACAACAACAACCTCAACATTGAAAAACACCAACAAATTCAACAACAACCTCAACATTGAAAAACACCAACAAATTCAACAACAACCTCAACATTGAAAAACAACAACAACCTCAACATTGAAAAACACCAACAAATTCAACAACAACCTCAACATTGAATAACACCAACACATTAAACAATAACCTCAACTTTGAAAAACAACAACAGCCTCATCATTGAAAAACACCAACAAATTCAACAACAACCTCAACATTGAAAAACACCAGCAAATTCAACAACAACCTCAACATTGAAAAGCAACAACAACCTCAACATTGAAAAACACCAACAAATTCAACAACAACCTCAACATTGAAAAACAACAACAACCTCAAAATTGAAAAACACCAACAAATTCAAGAACAACATCAACATTGAAAAACACCAACAAATTCAACAACAACCTCAGCATTGAAAAACAACAACAACCTCAACATTGAAAAACACCAACAAATCCAACAACAACATCAACATTGAAAAAAAAACAACAAAGTCAACATTGAAAAACACCAACAAATTCAACAACAACGTCAACATTGAAAAACACCAACAAATTCAACAACAACCTCGAAATTGAAAAAAACCAACAAATTCAACAACTACCTCAACATTGAAAAACAACAACGACCTCAACATTTAAAAACACCAACAAATTCAACAAAAACCTCAACTTTGAAAAACACCAACAAATTCAACAACAACCTCGACATTGAAAAACACCAACAAATTCAACAACAACCTCAACATTGAAAAACACGAACAAATTCAACAACAACCTCAACGTTTAAAAACGCCAACAAATTCAACAAATCCTCAACATTGAAAAACAGCAACAAATTCAACAAAAAACTCAATATTTAAAAACGCCAACAAATTCAACAACTTCAACATTGAAAAACACCAACAAATTCAACAACAACCTCGAAATTGAAAAACACCAACAAATTCAACAACAACCTCAACATTGAAAAACGCAAACAAATTCAACAACAACCTCAATATTGAAAAACAACAACAACCTCAACATTGAAAAACACCAACAAATTCAACAACAACCTCAACATTGAAAAACACCAGTAAATTCAAAAACAACCTCAACATTGAAAAACACAAACAAATTCAACAACAACCTCAATATTGAAAAACAACAACAACCTCAACATTGAAAAACACCAACAAATTCAACAACAACCTCAACATTCAAAAACACCAAGAAATTCAACAACAACCTCAACATTGAAAAACAACAACAAATTCTGCAATGAAAAAGACCAACAAATTCAACAATAACCTCAACATTGAAAAACAACAACAACTGCAACATTGAAAAACACCAACAAATTCAACAACAACCTCAACATTGAAAAACAACAACAACCTCAACATTGAAAAGCACAGACAAATTCAACAACAACCTCAACATTGAAAAACACCAACAAATTCAACAACAACCTCAGCATTGAAAAACAACAACAACCTCAACATTGAAAAACACCAACAAATTCAACAATAACCTCAACATTGAAAAGCAACAACAACCTCAACATTGAAAAACACCAACAAATTCAACAACAACCTCGAAATTGAAAAACACCAACAAATTCAACAACAACCTCAACATTGAAAAACAAGAACAACCTCAACATTGAAAAACACCAACAAATTCAACAACAACCTCAACATTGAAAAACACCAACAAATTCAACAACAACTTCAACATTGAAAAACACCAACAAATTCAACAACAACCTCGAAATTGAAAAAAACCAACAAATTCAACAACTACCTCAACATTGAAAAACAACAACGACCTCAACATTTAAAAACACCAACAAATTCAACAAAAACCTCAACTTTGAAAAACACCAACAAATTCAACAACAACCTCAACATTGAAAAACACGAACAAATTCAACAACAACCTCAACATTTAAAAACGCCAACAAATTCAACAAATCCTCAACATTGAAAAACAGCAACAAATTCAACAAAAAACTCAATATTTAAAAACGCCAACAAATTCAACAACTTCAACATTGAAAAACACCAACAAATTCAACAACAACCTCGAAATTGAAAAACACCAACAAATTCAACAACAACCTCAACATTGAAAAACGCAAACAAATTCAACAACAACCTCAATATTGAAAAACAACAACATCCTCAACATTGAAAAACACTAACAAATTCAACAACAACCTCAACATTGAAAAACACCAGTAAATTCAACAACAACCTAAACATTGAAAAACAACAACAAATTCTGCAATGAAAAAGACCAACAAATTCAACAATAACCTCAACATTGAAAAACAAAAACAACCTCAACATTGAAAAGCACAGACAAATTCAAGAACAACCTCAGCATTGAAAAACACCAACAAATTCAACAACAACCTCAATATTGAAAAACAACAACAACCTCAACATTGAAAAACACCAACAAATTCAACAACAACCTCAACATTCAAAAACACCAAGAAATTCAACAACAACCTCAACATTGAAAAACAAGAACAAATTCTGCAATGAAAAAGCCCAACAAATTGAACAATAACCTCAACATTGAAAAACAACAACAACCTCAACATTGAAAAACACCAACAAATTCAACAACAACCTCAACATTGAAAAACAACAACAAATTCAACAACAACTTCAACATTGAAAAACACCAACAAATTCAACAACAACCTCAACATTGAAAAACAACAACAACCTCAACATTGAAAAACACCAACAAATTCAACAACAACCTCAATATTGAAAAACACCAACAAATTCAACAACAACCTCAACATTGAAAAACACCAACAAATTCAACAACAACCTCAACATTGAAAAACAACAACACCCTCAACATTGAAAAACACCAACAAATTCAACAACAACCTCAACATTGAAAAACACCAACAAATTCAACAACAACCTCAACATTTAAAAACGCCAACAAATTCAACAACATCCTCAACATTGAAAAACAGCAACAAATTCAACAAAAACCTCAACAATTAAAAACGCCAACAAATTCAACAACATCAACATTGTAAAACAGCAACAAATTCAACAACAACCTCGAAATTGAAAAACACCAACAAATTCAACAACAACCTCAACATTGAAAAACACAAACAAATTCAACAACAACCTCAATATTGAAAAACAACAACAACCTCAACATTGAAAAACACCAACAAATTCAACAACAACCTCAACATTCAAAAACACCAAGAAATTCAACAACAACCTCAACATTGAAAAACAACAACAAATTCTGCAATGAAAAAGACCAACAAATTCAACAATAACCTCAACATTGAAAAACAACAACAACCGCAACATTGAAAAACACCAACAAATTCAACAACAACCTCAACATTGAAAAACAACAACAACCTCAACATTGAAAAGCACAGACAAATTCAACAACAACCTCAACATTGAAAAACACCAACAAATTCAACAACAACCTCAGCATTGAAAAACAACAACAACCTCAACATTGAAAAACACCAACAAATTCAACAATAACCTCAACATTGAAAAGCAACAACAACCTCAACATTGAAAAACACCAACAAATTCAACAACAACCTCGAAATTGAAAAACACCAACAAATTCAACAACAACCTCAACATTGAAAAACAACAACAACCTCAACATTGAAAAACACCAACAAATTCAACAACAACCTCAACATTGAAAAAACACCAACAAATTCAACAACAACCTCAACATTGAAAAACAACAACAACCTCAACATTGAAAAAACACCAACAAATTCAACAACAACCTCAACATTGAATAACACCAACACATTAAACAATAACCTCAACTTTGAAAAACAACAACAGCCTCATCATTGAAAAAACACCAACAAATTCAACAACAACCTCAACATTGAAAAACACCAGCAAATTCAACAACAACCTCAACATTGAAAAGCAACAACAACCTCAACATTGAAAAACACCAACAAATTCAACAACAACCTCAACAATTGAAAAACAACAACAACCTCAAAATTGAAAAACACCAACAAATTCAAGAACAACATCAACATTGAAAAACACCAACAAATTCAACAACAACCTCAGCATTGAAAAACAACAACAACCTCAACATTGAAAAACACCAACAAATCCAACAACAACATCAACATTGAAAAAAAAAACAACAAAGTCAACATTGAAAAACACCAACAAATTCAACAACAACGTCAACATTGAAAAACACCAACAAATTCAACAACAACCTCGAAATTGAAAAAAACCAACAAATTCAACAACTACCTCAACATTGAAAAACAACAACGACCTCAACATTTAAAAACACCAACAAATTCAACAAAAAACCTCAACTTTGAAAAACACCAACAAATTCAACAACAACCTCGACATTGAAAAACACCAACAAATTCAACAACAACCTCAACATTGAAAAACACGAAACAAATTCAACAACAACCTCAACGTTTAAAAAACGCCAACAAAATTCAACAAATCCTCAACATTGAAAAACAGCAACAAATTCAACAAAAAACTCAATATTTAAAAACGCCAACAAATTCAACAACTTCAACATTGAAAAACACCCAACAAATTCAACAACAACCTCGAAATTGAAAAACACCAACAAATTCAACAACAACCTCAACATTGAAAAACGCAAACAAATTCAACAACAACCTCAATATTGAAAAACAACAACAACCTCAACATTGAAAAACACCAACAAATTCAACAACAACCTCAACATTGAAAAACACCAGTAAATTCAAAAACAACCTCAACATTGAAAAACACAAACAAATTCAACAACAACCTCAATATTGAAAAACAACAACAACCTCAACATTGAAAAACACCAACAAATTCAACAACAACCTCAACATTCAAAAACACCAAGAAATTCAACAACAACCTCAACATTGAAAAACAACAACAAATTCTGCAATGAAAAAGACCAACAAATTCAACAATAACCTCAACATTGAAAAACAACAACAACTGCAACATTGAAAAACACCAACAAATTCAACAACAACCCCTCAACATTGAAAAACAACAACAACCTCAACATTGAAAAGCACAGACAAATTCAACAACAACCTCAACATTGAAAAACACCAACAAATTCAACAACAACCTCAGCATTGAAAAACAACAACAACCTCAACATTGAAAAACACCAACAAATTCAACAATAACCTCAACATTGAAAAGCAACAACAACCTCAACATTGAAAAACACCAACAAATTCAACAACAACCTCGAAATTGAAAAACACCAACAAATCAACAACAACCTCAACATTGAAAAACAAGAACAACCTCAACATTGAAAAACACCAACAAATTCAACAACAACCTCAACATTGAAAAACACCAACAAATTCAACAACAACTTCAACATTGAAAAACACCAACAAATTCAACAACAACCTCGAAATTGAAAAAAACCAACAAATTCAACAACTACCTCAACATTGAAAAACAACAACGACCTCAACATTTAAAAACACCAACAAATTCAACAAAAACCTCAACTTTGAAAAACACCAACAAATTCAACAACAACCTCAACATTGAAAAACACGAACAAATTCAACAACAACCTCAACATTTAAAAACGCCAACAAATTCAACAAATCCTCAACATTGAAAAACAGCAACAAATTCAACAAAAAACTCAATATTTAAAAACGCCAACAAATTCAACAACTTCAACATTGAAAAACACCAACAAATTCAACAACAACCTCGAAATTGAAAAACACCAACAAATTCAACAACAACCTCAACATTGAAAAACGCAAACAAATTCAACAACAACCTCAATATTGAAAAACAACAACATCCTCAACATTGAAAAACACTAACAAATTCAACAACAACCTCAACATTGAAAAACACCAGTAAATTCAACAACAACCTCAACATTGAAAAACAACAACAAATTCTGCAATGAAAAAGACCAACAAATTCAACAATAACCTCAACATTGAAAAACAAAAACAACCTCAACATTGAAAAGCACAGACAAATTCAAGAACAACCTCAGCATTGAAAAACACCAACAAATTCAACAACAACCTCAGCATTGAAAAACAACAACAACCTCAACATTGAAAAACACCAACAAATTCAACAACAACCTCAACATTGAATAACACCAACACATTAAACAATAACCTCAACTTTGAAAAACAACAACAGCCTCATCATTGAAAAACACCAACAAATTCAACAACAACTTCAACATTGAAAAACACCAGCAAATTCAACAACAACCTCAACATTGAAAAACAACAACAACCTCAACATTGAAAAACACCAACAAATTCAACAACAACCTCAACATTGAAAAACAACAACAACCTCAAAATTGAAAAACACCAACAAATTCAAGAACAACATCAACATTGAAAAACACCAACAAATTCAACAACAACCTCAGCATTGAAAAACAACAACAACCTCAACATTGAAAAACACCAACAAATCCAACAACAACCTCAACATTGAAAAAAAAACAACAAAGTCAACATTGAAAAACACCAACAAATTCAACAACAACGTCAACATTGAAAAACACCAACAAATTCAACAACAACCTCGAAATTGAAAAAAACCAACAAATTCAACAACTACCTCAACATTGAAAAACAACAACGACCTCAACATTTAAAAACACCAACAAATTCAACAAAAACCTCAACTTTGAAAAACACCAACAAATTCAACAACAACCTCGACATTGAAAAACACCAACAAATTCAACAACAACCTCAACATTTAAAAACGCCAACAAATTCAACAAATCCTCAACATTGAAAAACAGCAACAAATTCAACAAAAAACTCAATATTTAAAAACGCCAACAAATTCAACAACTTCAACATTGAAAAACACCAACAAATTCAACAACAACCTCGAAATTGAAAAACACCAACAAATTCAACAACAACCTCAACATTGAAAAACGCAAACAAATTCAACAACAACCTCAATATTGAAAAACAACAACAACCTCAACATTGAAAAACACCAACAAATTCAACAACAACCTCAACATTGAAAAACACCAGTAAATTCAAAAACAACCTCAACATTGAAAAACACAAACAAATTCAACAACAACCTCAATATTGAAAAACAACAACAACCTCAACATTGAAAAACACCAACAAATTCAACAACAACCTCAACATTCAAAAACACCAAGAAATTCAACAACAACCTCAACATTGAAAAACAACAACAAATTCTGCAATGAAAAAGACCAACAAATTCAACAATAACCTCAACATTGAAAAACAACATCAACTGCAACATTGAAAAACACCAAAAAATTCAACAACAACCTCAACATTGAAAAACAACAACAACCTCAACATTGAAAAGCACAGACAAATTCAACAACAACCTCAACATTGAAAAACACCAACAAATTCAACAACAACCTCAGCATTGAAAAACAACAACAACCTCAACATTGAAAAACACCAACAAATTCAACAATAACCTCAACATTGAAAAGCAACAACAACCTCAACATTGAAAAACACCAACAAATTCAACAACAACCTCGAAATTGAAAAACACCAACAAATTCAACAACAACCTCAACATTGAAAAACAAGAACAACCTCAACATTGAAAAACACCAACAAATTCAACAACAACCTCAACATTGAAAAACACCAACAAATTCAACAACAACTTCAACATTGAAAAACACCAACAAATTCAACAACAACCTCGAAATTGAAAAAAACCAACAAATTCAACAACTACCTCAACATTGAAAAACAACAACGACCTCAACATTTAAAAACACCAACAAATTCAACAAAAACCTCAACTTTGAAAAACACCAACAAATTCAACAACAACCTCAACATTGAAAAACACGAACAAATTCAACAACAACCTCAACATTTAAAAACGCCAACAAATTCAACAAATCCTCAACATTGAAAAACAGCAACAAATTGAACAAAAAACTCAATATTTAAAAACGCCAACAAATTCAACAACTTCAACATTGAAAAACACCAACAAATTCAACAACAACCTCGAAATTGAAAAACACCAACAAATTCAACAACAACCTCAACATTGAAAAACGCAAACAAATTCAACAACAACCTCAATATTGAAAAACAACAACATCCTCAACATTGAAAAACACTAACAAATTCAACAACAACCTCAACATTGAAAAACACCAGTAAATTCAACAACAACCTCAACATTGAAAAACAACAACAAATTCTGCAATGAAAAAGACCAACAAATTCAACAATAACCTCAACATTGAAAAACAAAAACAACCTCAACATTGAAAAGCACAGACAAATTCAAGAACAACCTCAACATTGAAAGACACCAACAAATTCAACAACAACCTCAGCATTGAAAAACAACAACAACCTCAACATTGAAAAACACCAACAAATTCAACAACAACCTCAACATTGAAAAACAACAACAACCTCAACATTGAAAAGCACAGACAAATTCAAGAACAACCTCAACATTGAAAAACACCAACAAATTCAACAACAACCTCAGCATTGAAAAACAACAACAACCTCAACATTGAAAAACACCAACAAATTCAACAACAACCTCAACATTGAAAAGCAACAACAACCACAACATTGAAAAACACCAACAAATTCAACAACAACTTCAACATTGAAAAACACCAATAAATTCAACAACAACCTCGAAATTGAAAAACACCAACAAATTCAACAACAACCTCAACATTGAAAAACAACAACAACCTCAACATTGAAAAACACCAACAAATTCAACAACAACCTCAACATTGAAAAACAACAACAAATTCAACAACAACTTCAACATTGAAAAACACCAACAAATTCAACAACAACCTCAACATTGAAAAACAACAACAACCTCAACATTGAAAAACACCAACAAATTCAACAACAACCTCAATATTGAAAAACAACAACAAATTCAACAACAACCTCGACATTGAAAAACACCAACAAATTCAACAACAACCTCAACATTGAAAAACAACAACACCCTCAACATTGAAAAACACCAACAAATTCAACAACAACCTCAACATTGAAAAACACCAACAAATTCAACAACAACCTCAACATTTAAAAACGCCAACAAATTCAACAACATCCTCAACATTGAAAAACAGCAACAAATTCAACAAAAACCTCAACAATTAAAAACGCCAACAAATTCAACAACATCAACATTGTAAAACAGCAACAAATTCAACAACAACCTCGAAATTGAAAAACACCAACAAATTCAACAACAACCTCAACATTGAAAAACAACAACAACCTCAACATTGAAAAGCACAGACAAATTCAACAACAACATCAACATTGAAAAACACCAACAAATTCAACAACAACCTCAGCATTGACAAACAACAACAACCTCAACATTGAAAAACACCAACAAATTCAACAATAACCTCAACATTGAAAAGCAACAACAACCTCAACATTGAAAAACACCAACAAATTCAACAACAACCTCGAAATTGAAAAACACCAACAAATTCAACAACAACCTCAACATTGAAAAACAACAACAACCTCAACATTGAAAAACACCAACAAATTCAACAACAACCTCAACATTGAAAAACACCAACAAATTCAACAACAACCTCAACATTGAAAAACAACAACAACCTCAACATTGAAAAACACCAACAAATTCAACAACAACCTCAACATTGAATAACACCAACACATTAAACAATAACCTCAACTTTGAAAAACAACAACAGCCTCATCATTGAAAAACACCAACAAATTCAACAACAACCTCAACATTGAAAAACACCAGCAAATTCAACAACAACCTCAACATTGAAAAACAACAACAACCTCAACATTGAAAAACACCAACAAATTCAACAACAACCTCAACATTGAAAAACAACAACAACCTCAAAATTGAAAAACACCAACAAATTCAAGAACAACATCAACATTGAAAAACACCAACAAATTCAACAACAACCTCAGCATTGAAAAACAACAACAACCTCAACATTGAAAAACACCAACAAATCCAACAACAACCTCAACATTGAAAAAAAAACAACAAAGTCAACATTGAAAAACACCAACAAATTCAACAACAACGTCAACATTGAAAAACACCAACAAATTCAACAACAACCTCGAAATTGAAAAAAACCAACAAATTCAACAACTACCTCAACATTGAAAAACAACAACGACCTCAACATTTAAAAACACCAACAAATTCAACAAAAACCTCAACTTTGAAAAACACCAACAAATTCAACAACAACCTCGACATTGAAAAACACCAACAAATTCAACAACAACCTCAACATTTAAAAACGCCAACAAATTCAACAAATCCTCAACATTGAAAAACAGCAACAAATTCAACAAAAAACTCAATATTTAAAAACGCCAACAAATTCAACAACTTCAACATTGAAAAACACCAACAAATTCAACAACAACCTCGAAATTGAAAAACACCAACAAATTCAACAACAACCTCAACATTGAAAAACGCAAACAAATTCAACAACAACCTCAATATTGAAAAACAACAACAACCTCAACATTGAAAAACACCAACAAATTCAACAACAACCTCAACATTGAAAAACACCAGTAAATTCAAAAACAACCTCAACATTGAAAAACACAAACAAATTCAACAACAACCTCAATATTGAAAAACAACAACAACCTCAACATTGAAAAACACCAACAAATTCAACAACAACCTCAACATTCAAAAACACCAAGAAATTCAACAACAACCTCAACATTGAAAAACAACAACAAATTCTGCAATGAAAAAGACCAACAAATTCAACAATAACCTCAACATTGAAAAACAACATCAACTGCAACATTGAAAAACACCAAAAAATTCAACAACAACCTCAACATTGAAAAACAACAACAACCTCAACATTGAAAAGCACAGACAAATTCAACAACAACCTCAACATTGAAAAACACCAACAAATTCAACAACAACCTCAGCATTGAAAAACAACAACAACCTCAACATTGAAAAACACCAACAAATTCAACAATAACCTCAACATTGAAAAGCAACAACAACCTCAACATTGAAAAACACCAACAAATTCAACAACAACCTCGAAATTGAAAAACACCAACAAATTCAACAACAACCTCAACATTGAAAAACAAGAACAACCTCAACATTGAAAAACACCAACAAATTCAACAACAACCTCAACATTGAAAAACACCAACAAATTCAACAACAACTTCAACATTGAAAAACACCAACAAATTCAACAACAACCTCGAAATTGAAAAAAACCAACAAATTCAACAACTACCTCAACATTGAAAAACAACAACGACCTCAACATTTAAAAACACCAACAAATTCAACAAAAACCTCAACTTTGAAAAACACCAACAAATTCAACAACAACCTCAACATTGAAAAACACGAACAAATTCAACAACAACCTCAACATTTAAAAACGCCAACAAATTCAACAAATCCTCAACATTGAAAAACAGCAACAAATTGAACAAAAAACTCAATATTTAAAAACGCCAACAAATTCAACAACTTCAACATTGAAAAACACCAACAAATTCAACAACAACCTCGAAATTGAAAAACACCAACAAATTCAACAACAACCTCAACATTGAAAAACGCAAACAAATTCAACAACAACCTCAATATTGAAAAACAACAACATCCTCAACATTGAAAAACACTAACAAATTCAACAACAACCTCAACATTGAAAAACACCAGTAAATTCAACAACAACCTCAACATTGAAAAACAACAACAAATTCTGCAATGAAAAAGACCAACAAATTCAACAATAACCTCAACATTGAAAAACAAAAACAACCTCAACATTGAAAAGCACAGACAAATTCAAGAACAACCTCAACATTGAAAGACACCAACAAATTCAACAACAACCTCAGCATTGAAAAACAACAACAACCTCAACATTGAAAAACACCAACAAATTCAACAACAACCTCAACATTGAAAAACAACAACAACCTCAACATTGAAAAGCACAGACAAATTCAAGAACAACCTCAACATTGAAAAACACCAACAAATTCAACAACAACCTCAGCATTGAAAAACAACAACAACCTCAACATTGAAAAACACCAACAAATTCAACAACAACCTCAACATTGAAAAGCAACAACAACCACAACATTGAAAAACACCAACAAATTCAACAACAACTTCAACATTGAAAAACACCAATAAATTCAACAACAACCTCGAAATTGAAAAACACCAACAAATTCAACAACAACCTCAACATTGAAAAACAACAACCTCAACATTGAAAAACACCAACAAATTCAACAACAACCTCAACATTGAAAAACAACAACAAATTCAACAACAACTTCAACATTGAAAAACACCAACAAATTCAACAACAACCTCAACATTGAAAAACAACAACAACCTCAACATTGAAAAACACCAACAAATTCAACAACAACCTCAATATTGAAAAACAACAACAAATTCAACAACAACCTCGACATTGAAAAACACCAACAAATTCAACAACAACCTCAACATTGAAAAACAACAACACCCTCAACATTGAAAAACACCAACAAATTCAACAACAACCTCAACATTGAAAAACACCAACAAATTCAACAACAACCTCAACATTTAAAAACGCCAACAAATTCAACAACATCCTCAACATTGAAAAACAGCAACAAATTCAACAAAAACCTCAACAATTAAAAACGCCAACAAATTCAACAACATCAACATTGTAAAACAGCAACAAATTCAACAACAACCTCGAAATTGAAAAACACCAACAAATTCAACAACAACCTCAACATTGAAAAACAACAACAACCTCAACATTGAAAAGCACAGACAAATTCAACAACAACATCAACATTGAAAAACACCAACAAATTCAACAACAACCTCAGCATTGACAAACAACAACAACCTCAACATTGAAAAACACCAACAAATTCAACAATAACCTCAACATTGAAAAGCAACAACAACCTCAACATTGAAAAACACCAACAAATTCAACAACAACCTCGAAATTGAAAAACACCAACAAATTCAACAACAACCTCAACATTGAAAAACAACAACAACCTCAACATTGAAAAACACCAAAAAATTCAACAACAACCTCAACATTGAAAAACACCAACAAATTCAACAACAACCTCAACATTGAAAAACAACAACAACCTCAACATTGAAAAACACCAACAAATTCAACAACAACCTCAACATTGAATAACACCAACACATTAAACAATAACCTCAACTTTGAAAAACAACAACAGCCTCATCATTGAAAAACACCAACAAATTCAACAACAACCTCAACATTGAAAAACACCAGCAAATTCAACAACAACCTCAACATTGAAAAACAACAACAACCTCAACATTGAAAAATACCAACAAATTCAACAACAACCTCAACATTGAAAAACAACAACAACCTCAAAATTGAAAAACACCAACAAGTTCAAGAACAACATCAACATTGAAAAACACCAACAAATTCAACAACAACCTCAGCATTGAAAAACAACAACAACCTCAACATTGAAAAACACCAACAAATCCAACAACAACCTCAACATTGAAAAAAAAACAACAAAGTCAACATTGAAAAACACCAACAAATTCAACAACAACGTCAACATTGAAAAACACCAACAAATTCAACAACAACCTCGAAATTGAAAAAAACCAACAAATTCAACAACTACCTCAACATTGAAAAACAACAACGACCTCAACATTTAAAAACACCAACAAATTCAACAAAAACCTCAACTTTGAAAAACACCAACAAATTCAACAACAACCTCGACATTGAAAAACACCAACAAATTCAACAACAACCTCAACATTGAAAAACACGAACAAATTCAACAACAACCTCAACATTTAAAAACGCCAACAAATTCAACAAATCCTCAACATTGAAAAACAGCAACAAATTCAACAAAAAACTCAATATTTAAAAACGCCAACAAATTCAACAACTTCAACATTGAAAAACACCAACAAATTCAACAACAACCTCGAAATTGAAAAACACCAACAAATTCAACAACAACCTCAACATTGAAAAACGCAAACAAATTCAACAACAACCTCAATATTGAAAAACAACAACAACCTCAACATTGAAAAACACCAACAAATTCAACAACAACCTCAACATTGAAAAACACCACTAAATTCAAAAACAACCTCAACATTGAAAAACACAAACAAATTCAACAACAACCTCAATATTGAAAAACAACAACAACCTCAACATTGAAAAACACCAACAAATTCAACAACAACCTCAACATTCAAAAACACCAAGAAATTCAACAACAACCTCAACATTGAAAAACAACAACAAATTCTGCAATGAAAAAGACCAACAAATTCAACAATAACCTCAACATTGAAAAACAACAACAACTGCAACATTGAAAAACACCAACAAATTCAACAAAAACCTCAACTTTGAAAAACAACAACAACCTCAACATTGAAAAGCACAGACAAATTCAACAACAACCTCAACATTGAAAAACACCAACAAATTCAACAACAACCTCAGCATTGAAAAACAACAACAACCTCAACATTGAAAAACACTAACAAATTCAACAATAACCTCAACATTGAAAAGCAACAACAACCTCAACATTGAAAAACACCAACAAATTCAACTACAACCTCGAAATTGAAAAACACCAACAAATTCAACAACAACCTCAACATTGAAAAACAAGAACAACCTCAACATTGAAAAACACCAACAAATTCAACAACAACCTCAACATTGAAAAACACCAACAAATTCAACAACAACTTCAACATTGAAAAACACCAACAAATTCAACAACAACCTCGAAATTGAAAAAAACCAACAAATTCAACAACTACCTCAACATTGAAAAACAACAACGACCTCAACATTTAAAAACACCAACAAATTCAACAAAAACCTCAACTTTGAAAAACACCAACAAATTCAACAACAACCTCAACATTGAAAAACACGAACAAATTCAACAACAACCTCAACATTTAAAAACGCCAACAAATTCAACAAATCCTCAACATTGAAAAACAGCAACAAATTCAACAAAAAACTCAATATTTAAAAAAGCCAACAAATTCAACAACTTCAACATTGAAAAACACCAACAAATTCAACAACAACCTCGAAATTGAAAAACACCAACAAATTCAACAACAACCTCAACATTGAAAAACGCAAACAAATTCAACAACAACCTCAATATTGAAAAACAACAACATCCTCAACATTGAAAAACACTAACAAATTCAACAACAACCTCAACATTGAAAAACACCAGTAAATTCAACAACAACCTCAACATTGAAAAACAACAACAAATTCTGCAATGAAAAAGACCAACAAATTCAACAATAACCTCAACATTGAAAAACAAAAACAACCTCAACATTGAAAAGCACAGACAAATTCAAGAACAACCTCAACATTGAAAAACACCAACAAATTCAACAACAACCTCAGCATTGAAAAACAACAACAACCTCAACATTGAAAAACACCAACAAATTCAACAACAACCTCAACATTGAAAAACAACAACAACCTCAACATTGAAAAGCACAGACAAATTCAAGAACAACCTCAACATTGAAAAACACCAACAAATTCAACAACAACCTCAGCATTGAAAAACAACAACAACCACAACATTGAAAAACACCAACAAATTCAACAACAACCTCAACATTGAAAAGCAACAACAACCTCAACATTGAAAAACACCACCAAATTCAACAACAACTTCAACATTGAAAAACACCAATAAATTCAACAACAACCTCGAAATTGAAAAACACCAACAAATTCAACAACAACCTCAACATTGAAAAACAACAACAACCTCAACATTGAAAAACACCAACAAATTCAACAACAACCTCAACATTGAAAAACACCAACAAATTCAACAACAACTTCAACATTGAAAAACACCAACAAATTCAACAACAACCTCAACATTGAAAAACAACAACAACCTCAACATTGAAAAACACCAACAAATTCAACAACAACCTCAATATTGAAAAACACCAACAAATTCAACAACAACCTCGACATTGAAAAACACCAACAAATTCAACAACAACCTCAACATTGAAAAACAACAACACACTCAACATTGAAAAACACCAACAAATTCAACAACAACCTCAACATTGAAAAACACCAACAAAATCAACAACAACCTCGACATTTAAAAACGCCAACAAATTCAACAACATCCTCAACATTGAAAAACAGCAACAAATTCAACAAAAACCTCAACAATTAAAAACGCCAACAAATTCAACAACATCAACATTGTAAAACAGCAACAAATTCAACAACAACCTCGAAATTGAAAAACACCAACAAATTCAACAACAACCTCAACATTGAAAAACAACATCAACCTCAACATTGAAAAGCACAGACAAATTCAACAACAACCTCAACATTGAAAAACTCCAACAAATTCAACAACAACCTCAGCATTGAAAAACAACAACAACCTCAACATTGAAAAACACCAACAAATTCAACAATAACCTCAACATTGAAAAGAAACAACAACCTCAACATTGAAAAACACCAACAAATTCAACAACAACCTCGAAATTGAAAAACACCAACAAATTCAACAACAACCTCAACATTGAAAAACAACAACAACCTCAACATTGAAAAACACCAACAAATTCAACAACAACCTCAACATTGAAAAACACCAACAAATTCAACAACAACCTCAACATTGAAAAACAACAACAACCTCAACATTGAAAAACACCAACAAATTCAACAACAACCTCAACATTGAATAACACCAACACATTAAACAATAACCTCAACTTTGAAAAACAACA
Source organism: Isurus oxyrinchus (assembly GCA_026770705.1). NCBI lineage: Eukaryota > Metazoa > Chordata > Chondrichthyes > Lamniformes > Lamnidae > Isurus > Isurus oxyrinchus. Next base: position 32,496 of record JANJGN010002030.1, read on the forward strand.
ACAGCCTCATCATTAAAAAACACCAACAAATTCAACAACAACCTCAACATTGAAAAACACCAGCAAATTCAACAACAACCTCAACATTGAAAAACAACAACAACCTCAACATTGAAAAACACCAACAAATTCAACAACAACCTCAACATTGAAAAACAACAACAACCTCAAAATTGAAAAACACCAACAAATTCAAGAACAACATCAACATTGAAAAACGCCAACAAATTCAACAACAACCTCAGCATTGAAAAACAACAACAACCTCAACATTGAAAAACACCAACAAATCCAACAACAACCTCAACATTGAAAAAAAAAACAACAAAGTCAACATTGAAAAACACCAACAAATTCAACAACAACGTCAACATTGAAAAACACCAACAAATTCAACAACAACCTCGAAATTGAAAAAAACCAACAAATTCAACAACTACCTCAACATTGAAAAACAACAACGACCTCAACATTTAAAAACACCAACAAATTCAACAAAAACCTCAACTTTGAAAAACACCAACAAATTCAACAACAACCTCGACATTGAAAAACACCAACAAATTCAACAACAACCTCAACATTGAAAAACACGAACAAATTCAACAACAACCTCAACATTTAAAAACGCCAACAAATTCAACAAATCCTCAACATTGAAAAACAGCAACAAATTCAACAAAAAACTCAATATTTAAAAACGCCAACAAATTCAACAACTTCAACATTGAAAAACACCAACAAATTCAACAACAACCTCGAAATTGAAAAACACCAACAAATTCAACAACAACCTCAACATTGAAAAACGCAAACAAATTCAACAACAACCTCAATATTGAAAAACAACAACAACCTCAACATTGAAAAACACCAACAAATTCAACAACAACCTCAACATTGAAAAACACCAGTAAATTCAACAACAACCTCAACATTGAAAAACACAAACAAATTCAACAACAACCTCAATATTGAAAAACAACAACAACCTCAACATTGAAAAACACCAACAAATTCAACAACAACCTCAACATTCAAAAACACCAAGAAATTCAACAACAACCTCAACATTGAAAAACAACAAAAAATTCTGCAATGAAAAAGACCAACAAATTCAACAATAACCTCAACATTGAAAAACAACAACAACTGCAACATTGAAAAACACCAACAAATTCAACAACAACCTCAACATTGAAAAACAACAACAACCTCAACATTGAAAAGCACAGACAAATTCAACAACAACCTCAACATTGAAAAACACCAACAAATTCAACAACAACCTCAGCATTGAAAAACAACAACAACCTCAACATTGAAAAACACCAACAAATTCAACAATAACCTCAACATTGAAAAGCAACAACAACCTCAAAATTGAAAAACACCAACAAATTCAACAACAACCTCGAAATTGAAAAACACCAACAAATTCAACAACAACCTCAACATTGAAAAACAACAACAACCTCAACATTGAAAAACACCAACAAATTCAACAACAACCTCAACATTGAAAAACACCAACAAATTCAACAACAACTTCAACATTGAAAAACACCAACAAATTCAACAACAACCTCGAAATTGAAAAAAACCAACAAATTCAACAACTACCTCAACATTGAAAAACAACAACGACCTCAACATTTAAAAACACCAACAAATTCAACAAAAACCTCAACTTTGAAAAACACCAACAAATTCAACAACAACCTCAACATTGAAAAACACGAACAAATTCAACAACAACCTCAACATTTAAAAACGCCAACAAATTCAACAAATCCTCAACATTGAAAAACAGCAACAAATTCAACAAAAAACTCAATATTTAAAAACGCCAACAAATTCAACAACTTCAACATTGAAAAACACCAACAAATTCAACAACAACCTCGAAATTGAAAAACACCAACAAATTCAACAACAACCTCAACATTGAAAAACGCAAACAAATTCAACAACAACCTCAATATTGAAAAACAACAACATCCTCAACATTGAAAAACACTAACAAATTCAACAACAACTTCAACATTGAAAAACACCAGTAAATTCAACAACAACCTCAACATTGAAAAACAACAACAAATTCTGCAATGAAAAAGACCAACAAATTCAACAATAACCTCAACATTGAAAAACAACAACAACCTCAACATTGAAAAACACCAACAAATTCAACAACAACCTCAACATTGAAAAACAACAACAACCTCAACATTGAAAAGCACAGACAAATTCAACAACAACCTCAACATTGAAAAACACCAACAAATTCAACAACAACCTCAGCATTGAAAAACAACAACAACCTCAACATTGAAAAACACCAACAAATTCAACAACAACCTCAACATTGAAAAGCAACAACAACCTCAACATTGAAAAACACCAACAAATTCAACAACAACTTCAACATTGAAAAACACCAACAAATTCAACAACAACCTCGAAATTGAAAAACACCAACAAATTCAACAACAACCTCAACATTGAAAAACAACAACAACCTCAACATTGAAAAACACCAACAAATTCAACAACAACCTCAACATTGAAAAACACCAACAAATTCAACAACAACCTCAACATTGAAAAACAACAACAACCTCAACATTGAAAAACACCAACAAATTCAACAACAACCTCAACATTGAATAACACCAACAAATTAAACAATAACCTCAACTTTGAAAAACAACAAAAACCTCATCATTGAAAAACACGAACAAATTCAACAACAACCTCAACATGGAAAAACACCAGCAAATTCAACAACAACTTCAACATTGAAAAACAACAACAAACTCAACATTGAAAAACACCAACAAATTCAACAACAACCTCAACATTGAAAAACAACAACAACCTCAAAATTGAAAAACACCAACAAATTCAAGAACAACCTCATCATTGAAAAACACCAACAAATTCAACAACAACCTCAGCATTGAAAAACAACAACAACCTCAACATTGAAAAACACCAACAAATTCAACATCAACCTCAACATTGAAAAAAAACAACAACTTCAACATTGAAAAACACCAACAAATTCAACAACAACCTCGAAATTGAAAAAAACCAACAAATTCAACAACTACCTCAACATTGAAAAACAACAACGACCTCAACATTTAAAAACACCAACAAATTCAACAACAACCTCAACATTGAAAAACACCAACAAATTCAACAACAACCTCGACATTGAAAAACACCAACAAATTCAACAACAACCTCAACATTGAAAAACGCCAACAATTTCAACAACAACCTCAACATTTAAAAACGCCAACAAATTCAACAAATCCTCAACATTGAAAAACAGCAACAAATTCAACAAAAAACTCAATATTTAAAAGCGCCAACAAATTCAACAACTTCAACATTGAAAAACACCAACAAATTCAACAACAACCTCGAAATTGAAAAACACCAACAAATTCAACAACAACCTCAACATTGAAAAACACAAACAAATTCAACAAGAACCTCAATATTGAAAAACAACAACAACCTCAACATTGAAAAACACCAACAAATTCAACAACAACCTCAACATTGAAAAACACCAGTAAATTCAACAACAACCTCAACATTGAAAAACAACAACAACCTCAACATTGAAAAACACCAACAAATTCAACAACAACCTCAACATTGATAAACAACAACAACCTCAAAATTTAAAAACACCAACAAATTCAAGAACAACCTCAACATTGAAAAACACCAACAAATTCAACAACAACCTCAGCATTGAAAAACAACAACAACCTCAGAATTGAAAAACACCAACAAATTCAACAACAACCTCAACATTGAAAAAAAACAACAAACTCAACATTGAAAAACACCAACAAATTCAGCAACAACTTCAACATTGAAAAACACCAACAAATTCAACAACAACCTCGAAATTGAAAAAAACCATCAAATTCAACAACTACCTCAACATTGAAAAACAACAACGACCTCAACATTTAAAAACACCAACAAATTCAACAACAACCTCAACATTGAAAAACACCAACAAATTCAACAACAACCTCGACATTGAAAAACACCAACAAATTCAACAACAACCTCAACATTGAAAAACAACAAGACCCTCAACTTTGAAAAACACCAACAAATTCAACCAGAACCTCAACATTGAAAAACACCAACAAATTCAACAACAACCTCAACATTTAAAAACGCCAACAAATTCAACAACATCCTCAACATTGAAAAACAGCAACAAATTCAACAAAAACCTCAACATTGAAAAACACCAGCAAATTCAACAACAACCTCGAAATTGAAAAACACCAACAAATTCAACAACAACCTCAACATTGAAAAACACAAACAAATTCAACAAAAACCTCAGTATTGAAAAACAACAACAACCTCAACATTGAAAAACACCAACAAATTCAACAACAACCTCAACATTCAAAAACACCAAGAAATTCAACAACAACCTCAACATTGAAAAACAACAACAAATTCTGCAATGAAAAAGACCAACAAATTCAACAATAACCTCAACATTGAAAAACAACAACAAACTCAACATTGAAAAGCACAGACAAATTCAACAACAACCTCAACATTGAAAAACACCAACAAATTCAACAACAACCTCAGCATTGAAAAACAACAACAAATTCAACAACAACCTCAACATTGAAAAACAACAACAACCTCAACATTGAAAAACACCAACAAATTCAACAACAACCTCAACATTGAAAAACACCAACAAATTCAACAATAACCTCAACATTGAAAAACAACAACAAACTCAACATTGAAAAGCACAGACAAATTCAACAACAACTTCAACATTGAAAAACACCAACAAATTCAACAACAACCTCGAAATTGAAAAACACCAACAAATTCAACAACAACCTCAACATTGAAAAACAACAACAACCTCAACATTGAAAAACACCAACAAATTCAACAACAACCTCAACATTGAAAAACACCAACAAATTCAACAACAACCTCGACATTGAAAAACACCAACAAATTCAACAACAACCTCAACATTGAAAAACAACAACACCCTCAACATTGAAAAACACCAACAAATTCAACAACAACCTCAACATTGAAAAACACCAACAAATTCAACAACAACCTCAACATTAAAAACGCCAACAAATTCAACAACATCCTCAACTTTGAAAAACAGCAACAAATTCAACAACAACCTCAACATTGAAAAACACCAACAAATTCAACAACAACCTCAACATTGATAAACAACAACAACCTCAAAATTTAAAAACACCAACAAATTCAAGAACAACCTCAACATTGAAAAACACCAACAAATTCAACAACAACCTCAGCATTGAAAAACAACAACAACCTCAGAATTGAAAAACACCAACAAATTCAACAACAACCTCAACATTGAAAAAAAACAACAAACTCAACATTGAAAAACACCAACAAATTCAGCAACAACTTCAACATTGAAAAACACCAACAAATTCAACAACAACCTCGAAATTGAAAAAAACCATCAAATTCAACAACTACCTCAACATTGAAAAACAACAACGACCTCAACATTTAAAAACACCAACAAATTCAACAACAACCTCAACATTGAAAAACACCAACAAATTCAACAACAACCTCGACATTGAAAAACACCAACAAATTCAACAACAACCTCAACATTGAAAAACAACAAGACCCTCAACTTTGAAAAACACCAACAAATTCAACCAGAACCTCAACATTGAAAAACACCAACAAATTCAACAACAACCTCAACATTTAAAAACGCCAACAAATTCAACAACATCCTCAACATTGAAAAACAGCAACAAATTCAACAAAAACCTCAACATTGAAAAACACCAGCAAATTCAACAACAACCTCGAAATTGAAAAACACCAACAAATTCAACAACAACCTCAACATTGAAAAACACAAACAAATTCAACAAAAACCTCAGTATTGAAAAACAACAACAACCTCAACATTGAAAAACACCAACAAATTCAACAACAACCTCAACATTCAAAAACACCAAGAAATTCAACAACAACCTCAACATTGAAAAACAACAACAAATTCTGCAATGAAAAAGACCAACAAATTCAACAATAACCTCAACATTGAAAAACAACAACAAACTCAACATTGAAAAGCACAGACAAATTCAACAACAACCTCAACATTGAAAAACACCAACAAATTCAACAACAACCTCAGCATTGAAAAACAACAACAAATTCAACAACAACCTCAACATTGAAAAACAACAACAACCTCAACATTGAAAAACACCAACAAATTCAACAACAACCTCAACATTGAAAAACACCAACAAATTCAACAATAACCTCAACATTGAAAAACAACAACAAACTCAACATTGAAAAGCACAGACAAATTCAACAACAACTTCAACATTGAAAAACACCAACAAATTCAACAACAACCTCGAAATTGAAAAACACCAACAAATTCAACAACAACCTCAACATTGAAAAACAACAACAACCTCAACATTGAAAAACACCAACAAATTCAACAACAACCTCAACATTGAAAAACACCAACAAATTCAACAACAACCTCGACATTGAAAAACACCAACAAATTCAACAACAACCTCAACATTGAAAAACAACAACACCCTCAACATTGAAAAACACCAACAAATTCAACAACAACCTCAACATTGAAAAACACCAACAAATTCAACAACAACCTCAACATTAAAAACGCCAACAAATTCAACAACATCCTCAACTTTGAAAAACAGCAACAAATTCAACAAAAACCTCAACATTTAATAACGCCAACAAATTCAACAACTTCAACATTGAAAAACACCAACAATTTCAACAACAACCTCGAAATTGAAAAACACCAACAAATTCCAGAACAACCTCAACATTGAAAAACACAAACAAATTCAACAACAAGCTCAATATTGAAAAACAACAACAACCTCAACATTGAAAAACACCAACAAATTCAACAACAACCTCAACATTGAAAACACCAGTAAATTCAACAACAACCTCAACATTGAAAAACAACAACAAATTCTGCAATGAAAAAGACCAACAAATTCAACAATAACCTCAACATTGAAAAACAACAACAACCTCAACATTGAAAAAAACCAACAAATTCAACAACAACCTCAACATTGAAAAACAACAACAACCTCAACATTGAAAAGCACAGACAAATTCAACAACAACCTCAACATTGAAAAACACCAACAAATTCAACAACAACCTCAGCATTGAAAAACAACAACAACCTCAACATTGAAAAACACCAACAAATTCAACAACAACCTCAACATTGAAAAGCAACAACAACCTCAACATTGAAAAACACCAACAAATTCAACAACAACTTCAACATTGAAAAACACCAACAAATTCAACAACAACCTCGAAATTGAAAAACACCAACAAATTCAACAACAACCTCAACATTGAAAAACAACAACAACCTCAACATTGAAAAACACCAACAAATTCAACAACAACCTCAACATTGAAAAACACCAACAAATTCAACAACAACCTCAACATTGAAAAACAACAACAACCTCAACATTGAAAAACACCAACAAATTCAACAACAACCTCAACATTGAATAACACCAACAAATTAAACAATAACCTCAACTTTGAAAAACAACAACAACCTCATCATTGAAAAACACGAACAAATTCAACAACTACCTCAACATTGAAAAACACCAGCAAATTCAACAACAACCTCAACATTGAAAAACAACAACAACCTCAACATTGAAAAACACCAACAAATTCAACAACAACCTCAACATTGAAAAACAACAACAACCTCAAAATTGAAAAACACCAACAAATTCAAGAACAACCTCAACATTGAAAAACACCAACAAATTCAACAACAACCTCAGCATTGAAAAACAACAACAACCTCAACATTGAAAAACACCAACAAATTCAACAACAACCTCAACATTGAAAAAAACAACAACTTCAACATTGAAAAACACCAACAAATTCAACAACAACCTCGAAATTGAAAAAAACCAACAAATTCAACAACTACCTCAACATTGAAAAACAACAACGACCTCAACATTTAAAAACACCAACAAATTCAACAACAACCTCAACATTGAAAAACACCAACAAATTCAACAACAACCTCGACATTGAAAAACACCAACACATTCAACAACAACCTCAACATTGAAAAACACCAACAATTTCAACAACAACCTCAACATTTAAAAACGCCAACAAATTCAACAATTCCTCAACATTGAAAAACAGCAACAAATTCAACAAAAAACTCAATATTTAAAAACGCCAACAAATTCAACAACTTCAACATTGAAAAACACCAACAAATTCAACAACAACCTCGAAATTGAAAAACACCAACAAATTCAACAACAACCTCAACATTGAAAAACACAAACAAATTCAACAAGAACCTCAATATTGAAAAACAGCAACAACCTCAACATTGAAAAACACCAACAAATTCAACAAAAACCTCAACATTGAAAAACACCAGTAAATTCAACAACAACCTCAACATTGAAAAACAACAACAACCTCAACATTGAAAAACACCAACAAATTCAACAACAACCTCAACATTGATAAACAACAACAACCTCAAAATTGAAAAACACCAACAAATTCAAGAACAACCTCAACATTGAAAAACACCAACAAATTCAACAACAACCTCAGCATTGAAAAACAACAACAACCTCAGCATTGAAAAACACCAACAAATTCAACAACAACCTCAACATTGAAAAAAAACAACAAACTCAACATTGAAAAACACCAACAAATTCAACAACAACTTCAACATTGAAAAACACCAACAAATTCAACAACAACCTCGAAATTGAAAAAAACCAACAAATTCAACAACTACCTCAACATTGAAAAACAACAACGACCTCAACATTTAAAAACACCAACAAATTCAACAACAACCTCAACATTGAAAAACACCAACAAATTCAACAACAACCTCGACATTGAAAAACACCAACAAATTCAACAACAACCTCAACATTGAAAAACAACAACACCCTCAACTTTGAAAAACACCAACAAATTCAACCAGAACCTCAACATTGAAAAACACCAACAAATTCAACAACCACCTCAACATTTAAAAACGCCAACAAATTCAACAACATCCTCAACATTGAAAAACAGCAACAAATTCAACAAAAACCTCAACATTGAAAAACACCAACAAATTCAACAACAACCTCGAAATTGAAAAACACCAACAAATTCAACAACAACCTCAACATTGAAAAACACAAACAAATTCAACAACAACCTCAATATTGAAAAACAACAACAACCTCAACTTTGATAAACACCAACAAATTCAACAACAACCTCAACATTCAAAAACACCAAGAAATTCAACAACAACCTGAACATTGAAAAACAACAACAAATTCTGCAATGAAAAACACCAACAAATTCAACAACAACCTCAACATTGAAAAACAACAACAACCTCAACATTGAAAAACACCAACAAATTCAACAACAACCTCAACATTGAAAAACACCAACAAATTCAACAACAACCTCAACATTGAAAAGCAACAACAACCTCAACATTGAAAAACACCAACAAATTCAACAACAACTTCAACATTGAAAAACACCAACAAATTCAACAACAACCTCGAAATTGAAAAACACCAACAAATTCAACAACAACCTCAACATTGAAAAACAACAACAACCTCAACATTGAAAAACACCAACAAATTCAACAACAACCTCAACATTGAAAAACACCAACAAATTCAACAACAACCTCAACATTGAAAAACAACAACAACCTCAACATTGAAAAACACCAACAAATTCAACAACAACCTCAACATTGAATAACACCAACAAATTAAACAATAACCTCAACTTTGAAAAACAACAACAACCTCATCATTGAAAAACACGAACAAATTCAACAACTACCTCAACATTGAAAAACACCAGCAAATTCAACAACAACCTCAACATTGAAAAACAACAACAACCTCAACATTGAAAAACACCAACAAATTCAACAACAACCTCAACATTGAAAAACATCAACAACCTCAAAATTGAAAAACACCAACAAATTCAAGAACAACCTCAACATTGAAAAACACCAACAAATTCAACAACAACCTCAGCATTGAAAAACAACAACAACCTCAACATTGAAAAACACCAACAAATTCAACAACAACCTCAACATTGAAAAAAACAACAACTTCAACATTGAAAAACACCAACAAATTCAACAACAACCTCGAAATTGAAAGAAACCAACAAATTCAACAACTACCTCAACATTGAAAAACAACAACGACCTCAACATTTAAAAACACCAACAAATTCAACAACAACCTCAACATTGAAAAACACCAACAAATTCAACAACAACCTCGACATTGAAAAACACCAACAAATTCAACAACAACCTCAACATTGAAAAACACCAACAATTTCAACAACAACCTCAACATTTAAAAACGCCAACAAATTCAACAATTCCTCAACATTGAAAAACAGCAACAAATTCAACAAAAAACTCAATATTTAAAAACGCCAACAAATTCAACAACTTCAACATTGAAAAACACCAACAAATTCAACAACAACCTCGAAATTGAAAAACACCAACAAATTCAACAACAACCTCAACATTGAAAAACACAAACAAATTCAACAAGAACCTCAATATTGAAAAACAGCAACAACCTCAACATTGAAAAACACCAACAAATTCAACAACAACCTCAACATTGAAAAACACCAGTAAATTCAACAACAACCTCAACATTGAAAAACAACAACAACCTCAACATTGAAAAACACCAACAAATTCAACAACAACCTCAACATTGATAAACAACAACAACCTCAAAATTGAAAAACACCAACAAATTCAAGAACAACCTCAACATTGAAAAACACCAACAAATTCAACAACAACCTCAGCATTGAAAAACAACAACAACCTCAGCATTGAAAAACACCAACAAATTCAACAACAACCTCAACATTGAAAAAAAACAACAAACTCAACATTGAAAAACACCAACAAATTCAACAACAACTTCAACATTGAAAAACACCAACAAATTCAACAACAACCTCGAAATTGAAAAAAACCAACAAATTCAACAACTACCTCAACATTGAAAAACAACAACGACCTCAACATTTAAAAACACCAACAAATTCAACAACAACCTCAACATTGAAAAACACCAACAAATTCAACAACAACCTCGACATTGAAAAACACCAACAAATTCAACAACAACCTCAACATTGAAAAACAACAACACCCTCAACTTTGAAAAACACCAACAAATTCAACCAGAACCTCAACATTGAAAAACACCAACAAATTCAACAACCACCTCAACATTTAAAAACGCCAACAAATTCAACAACATCCTCAACATTGAAAAACAGCAACAAATTCAACAAAAACCTCAACATTGAAAAACACCAACAAATTCAACAACAACCTCGAAATTGAAAAACACCAACAAATTCAACAACAACCTCAACATTGAAAAACACAAACAAATTCAACAACAACCTCAATATTGAAAAACAACAACAACCTCAACTTTGAAAAACACCAACAAATTCAACAACAACCTCAACATTCAAAAACACCAAGAAATTCAACAACAACCTGAACATTGAAAAACAACAACAAATTCTGCAATGAAAAACACCAACAAATTCAACAACAACCTCAACATTGAAAAACAACAACAACCTCAACATTGAAAAACACCAACAAATTCAACAACAACCTCAACATTGAAAAACACCAACAAATTCAACAACAACCTCGACATTGAAAAACACCAACAAATTCAACAACAACCTCAACATTGAAAAACAACAACACCCTCAACATTGAAAAACACCAACAAATTCAACAACAACCTCAACATTGAAAAACACCAACAAATTCAACAACAACCTCAACATTTAAAAACGCCAACAAATTCAACAACATCCTCAACATTGAAAAACAGCAACAAATTCAACAAAAACCTCAACATTTAAAAACGCCAACAAATTCAACAACTTCAACATTGAAAAACACCAACAAATTCAACAACAACCTCGAAATTGAAAAACACCAACAAATTCAACAACAACCTCAACATTGAAAAACAGCAACAAATTCAACAACAAGCTCAATATTGAAAAACAACCACAACCTCAACATTGAAAAACACCAACAAATTCAACAACAACCTCAGCATTGAAAAACAACAACAACCTCAACATTGAAAAACACCAACAAATTCAACAACAACCTCAACATTGAAAAGCAAAAACAGCCTCAACATTGAAAAACACCAACAAATTCAACAACAACTTCAACATTGAAAAACACCAACAAATTCAACAACAACCTCGAAATTGAAAAACACCAACAAATTCAACAACAACCTCAACATTGAAAAACAACAACAACCTCAACATTGAAAAACACCAACAAATTCAACAACAACCTCAACATTGAAAAACACCAACAAATTCAACAACAACCTCGACATTGAAAAACACCAACAAATTCAACAACAACCTCAACATTGAAAAACAACAACACCCTCAACATTGAAAAACACCAACAAATTCAACAACAACCTCAACATTGAAAAACACCAACAAATTCAACAACAACCTCAACATTTAAAAACGCCAACAAATTCAACAACATCCTCAACTTTGAAAAACAGCAACAAATTCAACAAAAACCTCAACATTTAATAACGCCAACAAATTCAACAACTTCAACATTGAAAAACACCAACAATTTCAACAACAACCTCGAAATTGAAAAACACCAACAAATTCCAGAACAACCTCAACATTGAAAAACACAAACAAATTCAACAACAAGCTCAATATTGAAAAACAACAACAACCTCAACATTGAAAAACACCAACAAATTCAACAACAACCTCAACATTGAAAACACCAGTAAATTCAACAACAACCTCAACATTGAAAAACAACAACAAATTCTGCAATGAAAAAGACCAACAAATTCAACAATAACCTCAACATTGAAAAACAACAACAACCTCAACATTGAAAAAAACCAACAAATTCAACAACAACCTCAACATTGAAAAACAACAACAACCTCAACATTGAAAAGCACAGACAAATTCAACAACAACCTCAACATTGAAAAACACCAACAAATTCAACAACAACCTCAGCATTGAAAAACAACAACAACCTCAACATTGAAAAACACCAACAAATTCAACAACAACCTCAACATTGAAAAGCAACAACAACCTCAACATTGAAAAACACCAACAAATTCAACAACAACTTCAACATTGAAAAACACCAACAAATTCAACAACAACCTCGAAATTGAAAAACACCAACAAATTCAACAACAACCTCAACATTGAAAAACAACAACAACCTCAACATTGAAAAACACCAACAAATTCAACAACAACCTCAACATTGAAAAACACCAACAAATTCAACAACAACCTCAACATTGAAAAACAACAACAACCTCAACATTGAAAAACACCAACAAATTCAACAACAACCTCAACATTGAATAACACCAACAAATTAAACAATAACCTCAACTTTGAAAAACAACAACAACCTCATCATTGAAAAACACGAACAAATTCAACAACTACCTCAACATTGAAAAACACCAGCAAATTCAACAACAACCTCAACATTGAAAAACAACAACAACCTCAACATTGAAAAACACCAACAAATTCAACAACAACCTCAACATTGAAAAACAACAACAACCTCAAAATTGAAAAACACCAACAAATTCAAGAACAACCTCAACATTGAAAAACACCAACAAATTCAACAACAACCTCAGCATTGAAAAACAACAACAACCTCAACATTGAAAAACACCAACAAATTCAACAACAACCTCAACATTGAAAAAAACAACAACTTCAACATTGAAAAACACCAACAAATTCAACAACAACCTCGAAATTGAAAAAAACCAACAAATTCAACAACTACCTCAACATTGAAAAACAACAACGACCTCAACATTTAAAAACACCAACAAATTCAACAACAACCTCAACATTGAAAAACACCAACAAATTCAACAACAACCTCGACATTGAAAAACACCAACACATTCAACAACAACCTCAACATTGAAAAACACCAACAATTTCAACAACAACCTCAACATTTAAAAACGCCAACAAATTCAACAATTCCTCAACATTGAAAAACAGCAACAAATTCAACAAAAAACTCAATATTTAAAAACGCCAACAAATTCAACAACTTCAACATTGAAAAACACCAACAAATTCAACAACAACCTCGAAATTGAAAAACACCAACAAATTCAACAACAACCTCAACATTGAAAAACACAAACAAATTCAACAAGAACCTCAATATTGAAAAACAGCAACAACCTCAACATTGAAAAACACCAACAAATTCAACAAAAACCTCAACATTGAAAAACACCAGTAAATTCAACAACAACCTCAACATTGAAAAACAACAACAACCTCAACATTGAAAAACACCAACAAATTCAACAACAACCTCAACATTGATAAACAACAACAACCTCAAAATTGAAAAACACCAACAAATTCAAGAACAACCTCAACATTGAAAAACACCAACAAATTCAACAACAACCTCAGCATTGAAAAACAACAACAACCTCAGCATTGAAAAACACCAACAAATTCAACAACAACCTCAACATTGAAAAAAAACAACAAACTCAACATTGAAAAACACCAACAAATTCAACAACAACCTCAACATTTAAAAACGCCAACAAATTCAACAACATCCTCAACTTTGAAAAACAGCAACAAATTCAACAAAAACCTCAACATTTAATAACGCCAACAAATTCAACAACTTCAACATTGAAAAACACCAACAATTTCAACAACAACCTCGAAATTGAAAAACACCAACAAATTCCAGAACAACCTCAACATTGAAAAACACAAACAAATTCAACAACAAGCTCAATATTGAAAAACAACAACAACCTCAACATTGAAAAACACCAACAAATTCAACAACAACCTCAACATTGAAAACACCAGTAAATTCAACAACAACCTCAACATTGAAAAACAACAACAAATTCTGCAATGAAAAAGACCAACAAATTCAACAATAACCTCAACATTGAAAAACAACAACAACCTCAACATTGAAAAAAACCAACAAATTCAACAACAACCTCAACATTGAAAAACAACAACAACCTCAACATTGAAAAGCACAGACAAATTCAACAACAACCTCAACATTGAAAAACACCAACAAATTCAACAACAACCTCAGCATTGAAAAACAACAACAACCTCAACATTGAAAAACACCAACAAATTCAACAACAACCTCAACATTGAAAAGCAACAACAACCTCAACATTGAAAAACACCAACAAATTCAACAACAACTTCAACATTGAAAAACACCAACAAATTCAACAACAACCTCGAAATTGAAAAACACCAACAAATTCAACAACAACCTCAACATTGAAAAACAACAACAACCTCAACATTGAAAAACACCAACAAATTCAACAACAACCTCAACATTGAAAAACACCAACAAATTCAACAACAACCTCAACATTGAAAAACAACAACAACCTCAACATTGAAAAACACCAACAAATTCAACAACAACCTCAACATTGAATAACACCAACAAATTAAACAATAACCTCAACTTTGAAAAACAACAACAACCTCATCATTGAAAAACACGAACAAATTCAACAACTACCTCAACATTGAAAAACACCAGCAAATTCAACAACAACCTCAACATTGAAAAACAACAACAACCTCAACATTGAAAAACACCAACAAATTCAACAACAACCTCAACATTGAAAAACAACAACAACCTCAAAATTGAAAAACACCAACAAATTCAAGAACAACCTCAACATTGAAAAACACCAACAAATTCAACAACAACCTCAGCATTGAAAAACAACAACAACCTCAACATTGAAAAACACCAACAAATTCAACAACAACCTCAACATTGAAAAAAACAACAACTTCAACATTGAAAAACACCAACAAATTCAACAACAACCTCGAAATTGAAAAAAACCAACAAATTCAACAACTACCTCAACATTGAAAAACAACAACGACCTCAACATTTAAAAACACCAACAAATTCAACAACAACCTCAACATTGAAAAACACCAACAAATTCAACAACAACCTCGACATTGAAAAACACCAACACATTCAACAACAACCTCAACATTGAAAAACACCAACAATTTCAACAACAACCTCAACATTTAAAAACGCCAACAAATTCAACAATTCCTCAACATTGAAAAACAGCAACAAATTCAACAAAAAACTCAATATTTAAAAACGCCAACAAATTCAACAACTTCAACATTGAAAAACACCAACAAATTCAACAACAACCTCGAAATTGAAAAACACCAACAAATTCAACAACAACCTCAACATTGAAAAACACAAACAAATTCAACAAGAACCTCAATATTGAAAAACAGCAACAACCTCAACATTGAAAAACACCAACAAATTCAACAAAAACCTCAACATTGAAAAACACCAGTAAATTCAACAACAACCTCAACATTGAAAAACAACAACAACCTCAACATTGAAAAACACCAACAAATTCAACAACAACCTCAACATTGATAAACAACAACAACCTCAAAATTGAAAAACACCAACAAATTCAAGAACAACCTCAACATTGAAAAACACCAACAAATTCAACAACAACCTCAGCATTGAAAAACAACAACAACCTCAGCATTGAAAAACACCAACAAATTCAACAACAACCTCAACATTGAAAAAAAACAACAAACTCAACATTGAAAAACACCAACAAATTCAACAACAACTTCAACATTGAAAAACACCAACAAATTCAACAACAACCTCGAAATTGAAAAAAACCAACAAATTCAACAACTACCTCAACATTGAAAAACAACAACGACCTCAACATTTAAAAACACCAACAAATTCAACAACAACCTCAACATTGAAAAACACCAACAAATTCAACAACAACCTCGACATTGAAAAACACCAACAAATTCAACAACAACCTCAACATTGAAAAACAACAACACCCTCAACTTTGAAAAACACCAACAAATTCAACCAGAACCTCAACATTGAAAAACACCAACAAATTCAACAACCACCTCAACATTTAAAAACGCCAACAAATTCAACAACATCCTCAACATTGAAAAACAGCAACAAATTCAACAAAAACCTCAACATTGAAAAACACCAACAAATTCAACAACAACCTCGAAATTGAAAAACACCAACAAATTCAACAACAACCTCAACATTGAAAAACACAAACAAATTCAACAACAACCTCAATATTGAAAAACAACAACAACCTCAACTTTGATAAACACCAACAAATTCAACAACAACCTCAACATTCAAAAACACCAAGAAATTCAACAACAACCTGAACATTGAAAAACAACAACAAATTCTGCAATGAAAAACACCAACAAATTCAACAACAACCTCAACATTGAAAAACAACAACAACCTCAACATTGAAAAACACCAACAAATTCAACAACAACCTCAACATTGAAAAACACCAACAAATTCAACAACAACCTCAACATTGAAAAGCAACAACAACCTCAACATTGAAAAACACCAACAAATTCAACAACAACTTCAACATTGAAAAACACCAACAAATTCAACAACAACCTCGAAATTGAAAAACACCAACAAATTCAACAACAACCTCAACATTGAAAAACAACAACAACCTCAACATTGAAAAACACCAACAAATTCAACAACAACCTCAACATTGAAAAACACCAACAAATTCAACAACAACCTCAACATTGAAAAACAACAACAACCTCAACATTGAAAAACACCAACAAATTCAACAACAACCTCAACATTGAATAACACCAACAAATTAAACAATAACCTCAACTTTGAAAAACAACAACAACCTCATCATTGAAAAACACGAACAAATTCAACAACTACCTCAACATTGAAAAACACCAGCAAATTCAACAACAACCTCAACATTGAAAAACAACAACAACCTCAACATTGAAAAACACCAACAAATTCAACAACAACCTCAACATTGAAAAACATCAACAACCTCAAAATTGAAAAACACCAACAAATTCAAGAACAACCTCAACATTGAAAAACACCAACAAATTCAACAACAACCTCAGCATTGAAAAACAACAACAACCTCAACATTGAAAAACACCAACAAATTCAACAACAACCTCAACATTGAAAAAAACAACAACTTCAACATTGAAAAACACCAACAAATTCAACAACAACCTCGAAATTGAAAGAAACCAACAAATTCAACAACTACCTCAACATTGAAAAACAACAACGACCTCAACATTTAAAAACACCAACAAATTCAACAACAACCTCAACATTGAAAAACACCAACAAATTCAACAACAACCTCGACATTGAAAAACACCAACAAATTCAACAACAACCTCAACATTGAAAAACACCAACAATTTCAACAACAACCTCAACATTTAAAAACGCCAACAAATTCAACAATTCCTCAACATTGAAAAACAGCAACAAATTCAACAAAAAACTCAATATTTAAAAACGCCAACAAATTCAACAACTTCAACATTGAAAAACACCAACAAATTCAACAACAACCTCGAAATTGAAAAACACCAACAAATTCAACAACAACCTCAACATTGAAAAACACAAACAAATTCAACAAGAACCTCAATATTGAAAAACAGCAACAACCTCAACATTGAAAAACACCAACAAATTCAACAACAACCTCAACATTGAAAAACACCAGTAAATTCAACAACAACCTCAACATTGAAAAACAACAACAACCTCAACATTGAAAAACACCAACAAATTCAACAACAACCTCAACATTGATAAACAACAACAACCTCAAAATTGAAAAACACCAACAAATTCAAGAACAACCTCAACATTGAAAAACACCAACAAATTCAACAACAACCTCAGCATTGAAAAACAACAACAACCTCAGCATTGAAAAACACCAACAAATTCAACAACAACCTCAACATTGAAAAAAAACAACAAACTCAACATTGAAAAACACCAACAAATTCAACAACAACTTCAACATTGAAAAACACCAACAAATTCAACAACAACCTCGAAATTGAAAAAAACCAACAAATTCAACAACTACCTCAACATTGAAAAACAACAACGACCTCAACATTTAAAAACACCAACAAATTCAACAACAACCTCAACATTGAAAAACACCAACAAATTCAACAACAACCTCGACATTGAAAAACACCAACAAATTCAACAACAACCTCAACATTGAAAAACAACAACACCCTCAACTTTGAAAAACACCAACAAATTCAACCAGAACCTCAACATTGAAAAACACCAACAAATTCAACAACCACCTCAACATTTAAAAACGCCAACAAATTCAACAACATCCTCAACATTGAAAAACAGCAACAAATTCAACAAAAACCTCAACATTGAAAAACACCAACAAATTCAACAACAACCTCGAAATTGAAAAACACCAACAAATTCAACAACAACCTCAACATTGAAAAACACAAACAAATTCAACAACAACCTCAATATTGAAAAACAACAACAACCTCAACTTTGAAAAACACCAACAAATTCAACAACAACCTCAACATTCAAAAACACCAAGAAATTCAACAACAACCTGAACATTGAAAAACAACAACAAATTCTGCAATGAAAAACACCAACAAATTCAACAACAACCTCAACATTGAAAAACAACAACAACCTCAACATTGAAAAACACCAACAAATTCAACAACAACCTCAACATTGAAAAACACCAACAAATTCAACAACAACCTCGACATTGAAAAACACCAACAAATTCAACAACAACCTCAACATTGAAAAACAACAACACCCTCAACATTGAAAAACACCAACAAATTCAACAACAACCTCAACATTGAAAAACACCAACAAATTCAACAACAACCTCAACATTTAAAAACGCCAACAAATTCAACAACATCCTCAACATTGAAAAACAGCAACAAATTCAACAAAAACCTCAACATTTAAAAACGCCAACAAATTCAACAACTTCAACATTGAAAAACACCAACAAATTCAACAACAACCTCGAAATTGAAAAACACCAACAAATTCAACAACAACCTCAACATTGAAAAACAGCAACAAATTCAACAACAAGCTCAATATTGAAAAACAACCACAACCTCAACATTGAAAAACACCAACAAATTCAACAACAACCTCAACATTCAAAAACACCAAGAAATTCAACAACAACCTCAACATTGAAAAACAACAACAAATTCTGCAATGAAAAAGACCAACAAATTCAACAATAACCTCAACAATGAAAAACAACAACAACCTCAACATTGAAAAACAAAAACAACCTCAATATTGAAACGCACAGACAAATTCAACAACAACCTCAACATTGAAAACCACCAACAAATTCAACAACAACCTCAGCATTGAAAAACAACAACAACCTCAACATTGAAAAACACCAACAAATTCAACAACAACCTCAACATTGAAAAGCAACAACAACCTGAACATTGAAAAACACCAACAAATTCAACAACAACTTCAACATTGAAAAACACCAACAAATTCAACAACAACCTCGAAATTGAAAAACACCAACAAATTCAACAACAACCTCAACATTGAAAAACAACAACAACCTCAACATTGAAAAACACCAGCAAATTCAACAACAACCTCAACATTGAAAAACACCAACAAATTCAACAACAACCTCAACATTGAAAAACAACAACAACCTCAACATTGAAAAACACCAACAAATTCAACAACGACCTCAACATTGAATAACACCAACAAATTAAACAATAACCTCAACTTTGAAAAACAACAACAACCTCATCATTGAAAAACACCAACAAATTCAACAACAACCTCAACATTGAAAAACACCAGCAAATTCAGCAACAACCTCAACATTGAAAAACAACAACAACCTCAACATTGAAAAACACCAACAAATTCAGCAACAACCTCAACATTGAAAAACAACAATAACCTCAAAATTGAAAAACGCCAACAAATTCAAGAACAACCTCAACATTGAAAAACACCAACAAATTCAACAACAACCTCAGCATTGAAAAACAACAACAACCTCAACATTGAAAAACACCAACAAATTCAACAACAACCTCAACATTGAAAAAAAACAACAAACTCAACATTGAAAAACACCAACAAATTCAACAACAACTTCAACATTGAAAAACACCAACAAATTCAACAACAACCTCGAAATTGAAAAAAACCAACAAATTCAACAACTACCTCAACATTGAAAAACAACAACGACCTCAACGTTTAAAAACACCAACAAATTCAACAACAACCTCAACATTGAAAAACACCAACAAATTCAACAACAACCTCGACATTGAAAAACACCAACAAATTCAACAACAACCTCAACATTGAAAAACACCAACAAATTCAACAACAACCTCAACATTTAAAAACGCCAACAAATTCAACAAATCCTCAAAATTGAAAAACAGCAACAAATTCAACAAAAACCTCAATATTTAAAAACGCCAACAAATTCAACAACTTCAACATTGAAAAACACCAACAAATTCAACAACAACCTCGAAATTGAAAAACACCAACAAATTCAACAACAACCTCAACATTGAAAAACACCAACAAATTCAACAACAACCTCAACATTGAATAACACCAACAAATTAAACAATAACCTCAACTTTGAAAAACAACAACAACCTCATCATTGAAAAACACGAACAAATTCAACAACAACCTCAACATTGAAAAACACCAGCAAATTCAACAACAACCTCAACATTGAAAAACAACAACAACCTCAACATTGAAAAACGCCAACAAATTCAACAACAACCTCAACATTGAAAAACAACAACAACCTCAAAATTGAAAAACACCAACAAATTCAAGAACAACCTCAACATTGAAGAACACCAACAAATTCAACAACAACCTCAGCATTGAAAAACAACAACAACCTCAACATTGAAAAACACCAACAAATTCAACAACAACCTCAACATTGAAGAAAAACAACTTCAACATTGAAAAACACCAACAAATTCAACAACAACCTCGAAATTGAAAAAAACCAACAAATTCAACAACTACCTCAACATTGAAAAACAACAACGACCTCAACATTTAAAAACACCAACAAATTCAACAACAACCTCAACATTGAAAAACACCAACAAATTCAACAACAACCTCGACATTGAAAAACACCAACAATTTCAACAACAACCTCAACATTGAAAAACACCAACAATTTCAACAACAACCTCAACATTTAAAAACGCCAACAAATTCAACAAATCCTCAACATTGAAAAACAGCAACAAATTCAACAAAAAACTCAATATTTAAAAACGCCAACAAATTCAAAAACTTCAACATTGAAAAACACCAACAAATTCAACAACAACCTCGAAATTGAAAATCACCAACAAATTCAACAGCAACCTCAACATTGAAAAACACAAACAAATTCAACAAGAACCTCAATATTGAAAAACAACAACAACCTCAACATTGAAAAACACCAACAAATTCAACAACAACCTCAACATTGAAAAACACCAGTAAATTCAACAACAACCTCAACATTGAAAAACAACAACAACCTCAACATTGAAAAACACCAACAAATTCAACAACAACCACAACATTGAAAAACAACAACAACCTCAAAATTGAAAAACACCAACAAATTCAAGAACAACCTCAACATTGAAAAACACCAACAAATTCAACAACAACCTCAGCATTGAAAAACAACAACAACCTCAGCATTGAAAAACACCAACAAATTCAACAACAACCTCAACATTGAAAAAAAACAACAAACTCAACATTGAAAAACACCAACAAATTCAACAACAACTTCAACATTGAAAAACACCAACAAATTCAACAACAACCTCGAAATTGAAAAAAACCAACAAATTCAACAACTACCTCAACATTGAAAAACAACAACGACCTCAACATTTAAAAACACCAACAAATTCAACAACAACCTCAACATTGAAAAACACCAACAAATTCAACAACAACCTCGACATTGAAAAACACCAACAAATTCAACAACAACCTCAACATTGAAAAACACAAACAAATTCAACAACAACCTCAATATTGAAAAACAACAACAACCTCAACTTTGAAAAACACCAACAAATTCAACAACAACCTCAACATTCAAAAACACCAAGAAATTCAACAACAACCTGAACATTGAAAAACAACAACAAATTCTGCAATGAAAAACACCAACAAATTCAACAACAACCTCAACATTGAAAAACAACAACAACCTCAACATTGAAAAACACCAACAAATTCAACAACAACCTCAACATTGAAAAACACCAACAAATTCAACAACAACCTCGACATTGAAAAACACCAACAAATTCAACAACAACCTCAACATTGAAAAACAACAACACCCTCAACATTGAAAAACACCAACAAATTCAACAACAACCTCAACATTGAAAAACACCAACAAATTCAACAACAACCTCAACATTTAAAAACGCCAACAAATTCAACAACATCCTCAACATTGAAAAACAGCAACAAATTCAACAAAAACCTCAACATTTAAAAACGCCAACAAATTCAACAACTTCAACATTGAAAAACACCAACAAATTCAACAACAACCTCGAAATTGAAAAACACCAACAAATTCAACAACAACCTCAACATTGAAAAACAGCAACAAATTCAACAACAAGCTCAATATTGAAAAACAACCACAACCTCAACATTGAAAAACACCAACAAATTCAACAACAACCTCAACATTCAAAAACACCAAGAAATTCAACAACAACCTCAACATTGAAAAACAACAACAAATTCTGCAATGAAAAAGACCAACAAATTCAACAATAACCTCAACAATGAAAAACAACAACAACCTCAACATTGAAAAACAAAAACAACCTCAATATTGAAACGCACAGACAAATTCAACAACAACCTCAACATTGAAAACCACCAACAAATTCAACAACAACCTCAGCATTGAAAAACAACAACAACCTCAACATTGAAAAACACCAACAAATTCAACAACAACCTCAACATTGAAAAGCAACAACAACCTGAACATTGAAAAACACCAACAAATTCAACAACAACTTCAACATTGAAAAACACCAACAAATTCAACAACAACCTCGAAATTGAAAAACACCAACAAATTCAACAACAACCTCAACATTGAAAAACAACAACAACCTCAACATTGAAAAACACCAGCAAATTCAACAACAACCTCAACATTGAAAAACACCAACAAATTCAACAACAACCTCAACATTGAAAAACAACAACAACCTCAACATTGAAAAACACCAACAAATTCAACAACGACCTCAACATTGAATAACACCAACAAATTAAACAATAACCTCAACTTTGAAAAACAACAACAACCTCATCATTGAAAAACACCAACAAATTCAACAACAACCTCAACATTGAAAAACACCAGCAAATTCAGCAACAACCTCAACATTGAAAAACAACAACAACCTCAACATTGAAAAACACCAACAAATTCAGCAACAACCTCAACATTGAAAAACAACAATAACCTCAAAATTGAAAAACGCCAACAAATTCAAGAACAACCTCAACATTGAAAAACACCAACAAATTCAACAACAACCTCAGCATTGAAAAACAACAACAACCTCAACATTGAAAAACACCAACAAATTCAACAACAACCTCAACATTGAAAAAAAACAACAAACTCAACATTGAAAAACACCAACAAATTCAACAACAACTTCAACATTGAAAAACACCAACAAATTCAACAACAACCTCGAAATTGAAAAAAACCAACAAATTCAACAACTACCTCAACATTGAAAAACAACAACGACCTCAACGTTTAAAAACACCAACAAATTCAACAACAACCTCAACATTGAAAAACACCAACAAATTCAAC
This sequence comes from Isurus oxyrinchus, assembly GCA_026770705.1. NCBI lineage: Eukaryota > Metazoa > Chordata > Chondrichthyes > Lamniformes > Lamnidae > Isurus > Isurus oxyrinchus. Next base: position 57,767 of record JANJGN010002030.1, read on the forward strand.
AACAACCTCGACATTGAAAAACACCAACAAATTCAACAACAACCTCAACATTGAAAAACACCAACAAATTCAACAACAACCTCAACATTTAAAAACGCCAACAAATTCAACAAATCCTCAAAATTGAAAAACAGCAACAAATTCAACAAAAACCTCAATATTTAAAAACGCCAACAAATTCAACAACTTCAACATTGAAAAACACCAACAAATTCAACAACAACCTCGAAATTGAAAAACACCAACAAATTCAACAACAACCTCAACATTGAAAAACACCAACAAATTCAACAACAACCTCAACATTGAATAACACCAACAAATTAAACAATAACCTCAACTTTGAAAAACAACAACAACCTCATCATTGAAAAACACGAACAAATTCAACAACAACCTCAACATTGAAAAACACCAGCAAATTCAACAACAACCTCAACATTGAAAAACAACAACAACCTCAACATTGAAAAACGCCAACAAATTCAACAACAACCTCAACATTGAAAAACAACAACAACCTCAAAATTGAAAAACACCAACAAATTCAAGAACAACCTCAACATTGAAGAACACCAACAAATTCAACAACAACCTCAGCATTGAAAAACAACAACAACCTCAACATTGAAAAACACCAACAAATTCAACAACAACCTCAACATTGAAGAAAAACAACTTCAACATTGAAAAACACCAACAAATTCAACAACAACCTCGAAATTGAAAAAAACCAACAAATTCAACAACTACCTCAACATTGAAAAACAACAACGACCTCAACATTTAAAAACACCAACAAATTCAACAACAACCTCAACATTGAAAAACACCAACAAATTCAACAACAACCTCGACATTGAAAAACACCAACAATTTCAACAACAACCTCAACATTGAAAAACACCAACAATTTCAACAACAACCTCAACATTTAAAAACGCCAACAAATTCAACAAATCCTCAACATTGAAAAACAGCAACAAATTCAACAAAAAACTCAATATTTAAAAACGCCAACAAATTCAAAAACTTCAACATTGAAAAACACCAACAAATTCAACAACAACCTCGAAATTGAAAATCACCAACAAATTCAACAGGAACCTCAACATTGAAAAACACAAACAAATTCAACAAGAACCTCAATATTGAAAAACAACAACAACCTCAACATTGAAAAACACCAACAAATTCAACAACAACCTCAACATTGAAAAACACCAGTAAATTCAACAACAACCTCAACATTGAAAAACAACAACAACCTCAACATTGAAAAACACCAACAAATTCAACAACAACCTCAACATTGAAAAACAACAACAACCTCAAAATTGAAAAACACCAACAAATTCAAGAACAACCTCAACATTGAAAAACACCAACAAATTCAACAACAACCTCAGCATTGAAAAACAACAACAACCTCAGCATTGAAAAACACCAACAAATTCAACAACAACCTCAACATTGAAAAAAAACAACAAACTCAACATTGAAAAACACCAACAAATTCAACAACAACTTCAACATTGAAAAACACCAACAAATTCAACAACAACCTCGAAATTGAAAAAAACCAACAAATTCAACAACTACCTCAACATTGAAAAACAACAACGACCTCAACATTTAAAAACACCAACAAATTCAACAACAACCTCAACATTGAAAAACACCAACAAATTCAACAACAACCTCGACATTGAAAAACACCAACAAATTCAACAACAACCTCAACATTGAAAAACGCCAACAAATTCAACAAAATCCTCAACATTGAAAAACAGCAACAAATTCAACAAAAACCTCAACATTGAAAAACACCAACAAATTCAACAACAACCTCGAAATTGAAAAACACCAACAAATTCAACAACAACCTCAACATTGAAAAACACAAACAAATTCAACAACAACCTCAATATTGAAAAACAACAACAACCTCAACATTGAAAAACACCAACAAATTCAACAACAACCTCAACATTCAAAAACACCAAGAAATTCAACAACAACCTCAACATTGAAAAACAACAACAAATTCTGCAATGAAAAAGACCAACAAATTCAACAATAACCTCAACATTGAAAAACAACAACAAACTCAACATTGAAAAACAACAACAAATTCAACAACAACCTCAACATTGAAAAACAACAACAACCTCAACATTGAAAAGCACAGACAAATTCAACAACAACCTCAACATTGAAAAACACCAACAAATTCAACAACAACCTCAGCATTGAAAAACAACAACAACCCCAACATTGAAAAACACCAACAAATTCAACAACAACCTCAACATTGAAAAGCAAAAACAACCTCAACATTGAAAAACACCAACAAATTCAACAACAACTTCAACATTGAAAAACACCAACAAATTCAACAACAACCTCGAAATTGAAAAACACCAACAAATTCAACAACAACCTCAACATTGAAAAACAACAACAACCTCAACATTGAAAAACACCAACAAATTCAACAACAACCTCAACATTGAAAAACACCAACAAATTCAACAACAACCTCGACATTGAAAAACACCAACAAATTCAACAACAACCTCAACATTGAAAAACAACAACACCCTCAACATTGAAAAACACCAACAAATTCAACAACAACCTCAACATTGAAAAACACCATCAAATTCAACAACAACCTCAACATTTAAAAACGCCAACAAATTCAACAACAACCTCAACATTGAAAAACACCAACAAATTCAACAACAACCTCAACATTGAAAAACAACAACAACCTCAAAATTGAAAAACACCAACAAATTCAAGAACAACCTCAACATTGAAAAACACCAACAAATTCAACAACAACCTCAGCATTGAAAAACAACAACAACCTCAGCATTGAAAAACACCAACAAATTCAACAACAACCTCAACATTGAAAAAAAACAACAAACTCAACATTGAAAAACACCAACAAATTCAACAACAACTTCAACATTGAAAAACACCAACAAATTCAACAACAACCTCGAAATTGAAAAAAACCAACAAATTCAACAACTACCTCAACATTGAAAAACAACAACGACCTCAACATTTAAAAACACCAACCAATTCAACAACAACCTCAACATTGATAAACACCAACAAATTCAACAACAACCTCGACATTGAAAAACACCAACAAATTCAACAACAACCTCAACATTTAAAAACGCCAACAAATTCAACAACATCCTCAACATTGAAAAACAGCAACAAATTCAACAAAAACCTCAACATTGAAAAACACCAACAAATTCAACAACAACCTCGAAATTGAAAAACACCAACAAATTCAACAACAACCTCAACATTGAAAAACACAAACAAATTCAACAACAACCTCAATATTGAAAAACAACAACAACCTCAACATTGAAAAACACCAACAAATTCAACAACAACCTCAACATTCAAAAACACCAAGAAATTCAACAACAACCGCAACATTGAAAAACAACAACAAATTCTGCAATGAAAAAGACCAACAAATTCAACATTAACCTCAACATTGAAAAACAACAACAAACTCAACATTGAAAAAGACCAACAAATTCAACAACAACCTCAACATTGAAAAACAACAACAACCTCAACATTGAAAAGCACAGACAAATTCAACAACAACCTCAACATTGAAAAACACCAACAAATTCATCAACAACCTCAGCATTGAAAAACAACAACAACCCCAACATTGAAAAACACCAACAAATTCAACAACAACCTCAACATTGAAAAGCAAAAACAACCTCAACATTGAAAAACACCAACAAATTCAACAACAACTTCAACATTGAAAAACACCAACAAATTCAACAACAACCTCGAAATTGAAAAACACCAACAAATTCAACAACAACCTCAACATTGAAAAACAACAACAACCTCAACATTGAAAAACACCAACAAATTCAACAACAACCTCAACATTGAAAAACACCAACAAATTCAACAACAACCTCGACATTGAAAAACACCAACAAATTCAACAACAACCTCAACATTGAAAAACAACAACACCCTCAACATTGAAACACACCAACAAATTCAACAACAACCTCAACATTGAAAAACACCAACAAATTCAACAACAACCTCAACATTTAAAAACACCAACAAATTCAACAACATCCTCAACATTGAAAAACAGCAACAAATTCAACAAAAACCTCAACATTTAAAAACGCCAAAAAATTCAACAACTTCAACATTGAAAAACACCAACAAATTCAACAACAACCTCGAAATTGAAAAACACCAACAAATTCAACAACAACCTCAACATTGAAAAGCACAAACAAATTCAACAACAAGCTCAATATTGAAAAACAACAACAACCTCAACATTGAAAAACACCAACAAATTCAACAACAACCTCAACATTCAAAAACACCAAGAAATTCAACAACAACCTCAACATTGAAAAACAACAACAAATTCTGCAATGAAAAAGACCAACAAATTCAACAATAACCTCAACAATGAAAAACAACAACAACTTCAACATTGAAAAACACCAACAAATTCAACAACAACCTCAACATTGAAAAACAACAACAACCTCAATATTGAAAAGCACAGACAAATTCAACAACAACCTCAACATTGAAAACCACCAACAAATTCAACAACAACCTCAGCATTGAAAAACAACAACAACCTCAACATTGAAAAACACCAACAAATTCAACAACAACCTCAACATTGAAAAGCAACAACAGCCTCAACATTGAAAAACACCAACAAATTCAACAACAACTTCAACATTGAAAAACACCAACAAATTCAACAACAACCTCGAAATTGAAAAACACCAACAAATTCAACAACAACCTCAACATTGAAAAGCAAATACAACCTCAACATTGAAAAACACCAACAAATTCAACAACAACTTCAACATTGAAAAACACCAACAAATTCAACAACAACCTCGAAACTGAAAAACACCAACAAATTCAACAACAACCTCAACATTGAAAAACAACAACAACCTCAACATTGAAAAACACCAACAAATTCAACAACAACCTCAACATTGAAAAACACCAACAAATTCAACAACAACCTCGACATTGAAAAACACCAACAAATTCAACAACAACCTCAACATTGAAAAACAACAACACCCTCAACATTGAAAAACACCAACAAATTCAACAACAACCTCAACATTGAAAAACACCAACAAATTCAACAACAACCTCAACATTTAAAAACGCCAACAAATTCAACAACAACCTCAACATTGAAAAACACCAACAAATTCAACAACAACCTCAACATTGAAAAACAACAACAACCTCAAAATTGAAAAACACCAACAAATTCAAGAACAACCTCAACATTGAAAAACACCAACAAATTCAACAACAACCTCAGCATTGAAAAACAACAACAACCTCAGCATTGAAAAACACCAACAAATTCAACAACAACCTCAACATTGAAAAAAAACAACAACCTCAACATTGAAAAACAACAACAAATTCTGCAATGAAAAAGACCAACAAATTCAACATTAACCTCAACATTGAAAAACAACAACAAACTCAACATTGAAAAAGACCAACAAATTCAACAACAACCTCAACATTGAAAAACAACAACAACCTCAACATTGAAAAGCACAGACAAATTCAACAACAACCTCAACATTGAAAAACACCAACAAATTCAACAACAACCTCAGCATTGAAAAACAACAACAACCCCAACATTGAAAAACATCAACAAATTCAACAACAACCTCAACATTGAAAAGCAAAAGCAACCTCAACATTGAAAAACACCAACAAATTCAACAACAACTTCAACATTGAAAAACACCAACAAATTCAACAACAACCTCGAAATTGAAAAACACCAACAAATTCAACAACAACCTCAACATTGAAAAACAACAACAACCTCAACATTGAAAAACACCAACAAATTCAACAACAACCTCAACATTGAAAAACACCAACAAATTCAACAACAACCTCGACATTGAAAAACACCAACAAATTCAACAACAACCTCAACATTGAAAAACAACAACACCCTCAACATTGAAAAACACCAACAAATTCAACAACAATCTCAACATTGAAAAACACCAACAAATTCAACAACAACCTCAACATTTAAAAACACCAACAAATTCAACAACATCCTCAACATTGAAAAACAGCAACAAATTCAACAAAAACCTCAACATTTAAAAACGCCAACAAATTCAACAACTTCAACATTGAAAAACACCAACAAATTCAACAACAACCTCGAAATTGAAAAACACCAACAAATTCAACAACAACCTCAACATTGAAAAGCACAAACAAATTCAACAACAAGCTCAATATTGAAAAACAACAACAACCTCAACATTGAAAAACACCAACAAATTCAACAACAACCTCAACATTCAAAAACATCAAGAAATTCAACAACAACCTCAACATTGAAAAACAACAACAAATTCTGCAATGAAAAAGACCAACAAATTCAACAATAACCTCAACAATGAAAAACAACAACAACCTCAACATTGAAAAACACCAACAAATTCAACAACAACCTCAACATTGAAAAACAACAACAACCTCAATATTGAAAAGCACAGACAAATTCAACAACAACCTCAACATTGAAAACCACCAACAAATTCAACAACAACCTCAGCATTGAAAAACAACAACAACCTCAACATTGAAAAACACCAACAAATTCAACAACAACCTCAACATTGAAAAGCAACAACAGCCTCAACATTGAAAAACACCAACAAATTCAACAACAACTTCAACATTGAAAAACACCAACAAATTCAACAACAACCTCGAAATTGAAAAACACCAACAAATTCAACAACAACCTCAACATTGAAAAGCAAAAACAACCTCAACATTGAAAAACACCAACAAATTCAACAACAACTTCAACATTGAAAAACACCAACAAATTCAACAACAACCTCGAAATTGAAAAACACCAACAAATTCAACAACAACCTCAACATTGAAAAACAACAACAACCTCAACATTGAAAAACACCAACAAATTCAACAACAACCTCAACATTGAAAAACACCAACAAATTCAACAACAACCTCGACATTGAAAAACACCAACAAATTCAACAACAACCTCAACATTGAAAAACAACAACACCCTCAACATTGAAAAACACCAACAAATTCAACAACAATCTCAACATTGAAAAACACCAACAAATTCAACAACAACCTCAACATTTAAAAACACCAACAAATTCAACAACATCCTCAACATTGAAAAACAGCAACAAATTCAACAAAAACCTCAACATTTAAAAACGCCAACAAATTCAACAACTTCAACATTGAAAAACACCAACAAATTCAACAACAACCTCGAAATTGAAAAACACCAACAAATTCAACAACAACCTCAACATTGAAAAGCACAAACAAATTCAACAACAAGCTCAATATTGAAAAACAACAACAACCTCAACATTGAAAAACACCAACAAATTCAACAACAACCTCAACATTCAAAAACATCAAGAAATTCAACAACAACCTCAACATTGAAAAACAACAACAAATTCTGCAATGAAAAAGACCAACAAATTCAACAATAACCTCAACAATGAAAAACAACAACAACCTCAACATTGAAAAACACCAACAAATTCAACAACAACCTCAACATTGAAAAACAACAACAACCTCAATATTGAAAAGCACAGACAAATTCAACAACAACCTCAACATTGAAAACCACCAACAAATTCAACAACAACCTCAGCATTGAAAAACAACAACAACCTCAACATTGAAAAACACCAACAAATTCAACAACAACCTCAACATTGAAAAGCAACAACAGCCTCAACATTGAAAAACACCAACAAATTCAACAACAACTTCAACATTGAAAAACACCAACAAATTCAACAACAACCTCGAAATTGAAAAACACCAACAAATTCAACAACAACCTCAACATTGAAAAGCAAAAACAACCTCAACATTGAAAAACACCAACAAATTCAACAACAACTTCAACATTGAAAAACACCAACAAATTCAACAACAACCTCGAAATTGAAAAACACCAACAAATTCAACAACAACCTCAACATTGAAAAACAACAACAACCTCAACATTGAAAAACACCAACAAATTAAACAACAACCTCAACATTGAAAAACACCAACAAATTCAACAACAACCTCGACATTGAAAAACACCAACAAATTCAACAACAACCTCAACATTGAAAAACAACAACACCCTCAACATTGAAAAACACCAACAAATTCAACAACAACCTCAACATTGAAAAACACCAACAAATTCAACAACAACCTCAACATTTAAAATCCCCAACAAATTCAACAACAACCTCAACATTGAAAAACACCAACAAATTCAACAACAACCTCAACATTGAAAAACAACAACAACCTCAAAATTGAAAAACACCAACAAATTCAAGAACAACCTCAACATTGAAAAACACCAACAAATTCAACAACAACCTCAGCATTGAAAAACAACAACAACCTCAGCATTGAAAAACACCAACAAATTCAACAACAACCTCAACATTGAAAAAAAACAACAAACTCAACATTGAAAAACACCAACAAATTCAACAACAACTTCAACATTGAAAAACACCAACAAATTCAACAACAACCTCGAAATTGAAAAAAACCAACAAATTCAACAACTACCTCAACATTGAAAAACAACAACGACCTCAACATTTAAAAACACCAACCAGTTCAACAACAACCTCAACATTGAAAAACACCAACAAATTCAACAACAACCTCGACATTGAAAAACACCAACAAATTCAACAACAACCTCAACATTTAAAAACGCCAACAAATTCAACAACATCCTCGACATTGAAAAACAGCAACAAATTCAACGAAAACCTCAACATTGAAAAACACCAACAAATTCAACAACAACCTCGAAATTGAAAAACACCAACAAATTCAACAACAACCTCAACATTGAAAAACACAAACAAATTCAACAACAACCTCAATATTGAAAAACAACAACAACCTCAACATTGAAAAACACCAACAAATTCAACAACAACCTCAACATTCAAAAACACCAAGAAATTCAACAACAACCTCAACATTGAAAAACAACAACAAATTCTGCAATGAAAAAGACCAACAAATTCAACAATAACCTCAACATTGAAAAACAACAACAAACTCAACATTGAAAAACAACAACAAATTCAACAACAACCTCAACATTGAAAAACAACAACAACCTCAACATTGAAAAGCACAGACAAATTCAACAACAACCTCAACATTGAAAAACACCAACAAATTCAACAACAACCTCAGCATTGAAAAACAACAACAACCCCAACATTGAAAAACACCAACAAATTCAACAACAACCTCAACATTGAAAAGCAAAAACAACCTCAACATTGAAAAACACCAACAAATTCAACAACAACTTCAACATTGAAAAACACCAACAAATTCAACAACAACCTCGAAATTGAAAAACACCAACAAATTCAACAACAACCTCAACATTGAAAAACAACAACAACCTCAACATTGAAAAACACCAACAAATTCAACAACAACCTCAACATTGAAAAACACCAACAAATTCAACAACAACCTCGACATTGAAAAACACCAACAAATTCAACAACAACCTCAACATTGAAAAACAACAACACCCTCAACATTGAAAAACACCAACAAATTCAACAACAACCTCAACATTGAAAAACACCAACAAATTCAACAACAACCTCAACATTTAAAAACACCAACAAATTCAACAACATCCTCAACATTGAAAAACAGCAACAAATTCAACAAAAACCTCAACATTTAAAAACGCCAACAAATTCAACAACTTCAACATTGAAAAACACCAACAAATTCAACAACAACCTCGAAATTGAAAAACACCAACAAATTCAACAACAACCTCAACATTGAAAAGCACAAACAAATTCAACAACAAGCTCAATATTGAAAAACAACAACAACCTCAACATTGAAAAACACCAACAAATTCAACAACAACCTCAACATTCAAAAACACCAAGAAATTCAACAACAACCTCAACATTGAAAAACAACAACAAATTCTGCAATGAAAAAGACCAACAAATTCAACAATAACCTCAACAATGAAAAACAACAACAACCTCAACATTGAAAAACACCAACAAATTCAACAACAACCTCAACATTGAAAAACAACAACAACCTCAATATTGAAAAGCACAGACAAATTCAACAACAACCTCAACATTGAAAACCACCAACAAATTCAACAACAACCTCAGCATTGAAAAACAACAACAACCTCAACATTGAAAAACACCAACAAATTCAACAACAACCTCAACATTGAAAAGCAACAACAGCCTCAACATTGAAAAACACCAACAAATTCAACAACAACTTCAACATTGAAAAACACCAACAAATTCAACAACAACCTCGAAATTGAAAAACACCAACAAATTCAACAACAACCTCAACATTGAAAAGCAAAAACAACCTCAACATTGAAAAACACCAACAAATTCAACAACAACTTCAACATTGAAAAACACCAACAAATTCAACAACAACCTCGAAATTGAAAAACACCAACAAATTCAACAACAACCTCAACATTGAAAAACAACAACAACCTCAACATTGAAAAACACCAACAAATTAAACAACAACCTCAACATTGAAAAACACCAACAAATTCAACAACAACCTCGACATTGAAAAAACACCAACAAATTCAACAACAACCTCAACATTGAAAAACAACAACACCCTCAACATTGAAAAACACCAACAAATTCAACAACAACCTCAACATTGAAAAACACCAACAAATTCAACAACAACCTCAACATTTAAAAACGCCAACAAATTCAACAACAACCTCAACATTGAAAAACACCAACAAATTCAACAACAACCTCAACATTGAAAAACAACAACAACCTCAAAATTGAAAAACACCAACAAATTCAAGAACAACCTCAACATTGAAAAACACCAACAAATTCAACAACAACCTCAGCATTGAAAAACAACAACAACCTCAGCATTGAAAAACACCAACAAATTCAACAACAACCTCAACATTGAAAAAAAACAACAAACTCAACATTGAAAAACACCAACAAATTCAACAACAACTTCAACATTGAAAAACACCAACAAATTCAACAACAACCTCGAAATTGAAAAAAACCAACAAATTCAACAACTACCTCAACATTGAAAAACAACAACGACCTCAACATTTAAAAACACCAACCAGTTCAACAAGAACCTCAACATTGAAAAACACCAACAAATTCAACAACAACCTCGACATTGAAAAACACCAACAAATTCAACAACAACCTCAACATTTAAAAACGCCAACAAATTCAACAACATCCTCGACATTGAAAAACAGCAACAAATTCAACGAAAACCTCAACATTGAAAAACACCAACAAATTCAACAACAACCTCGAAATTGAAAAACACCAACAAATTCAACAACAACCTCAACATTGAAAAACACAAACAAATTCAACAACAACCTCAATATTGAAAAACAACAACAACCTCAACATTGAAAAACACCAACAAATTCAACAACAACCTCAACATTCAAAAACACCAAGAAATTCAACAACAACCTCAACATTGAAAAACAACAACAAATTCTGCAATGAAAAAGACCAACAAATTCAACAATAACCTCAACAATGAAAAACAACAACAACCTCAACATTGAAAAACACCAACAAATTCAACAACAACCTCAACATTGAAAAACAACAACAACCTCAATATTGAAAAGCACAGACAAATTCAACAACAACCTCAACATTGAAAACCACCAACAAATTCAACAACAACCTCAGCATTGAAAAACAACAACAACCTCAACATTGAAAAACACCAACAAATTCAACAACAACCTCAACATTGAAAAGCAACAACAGCCTCAACATTGAAAAACACCAACAAATTCAACAACAACTTCAACATTGAAAAACACCAACAAATTCAACAACAACCTCGAAATTGAAAAACACCAACAAATTCAACAACAACCTCAACATTGAAAAGCAAAAACAACCTCAACATTGAAAAACACCAACAAATTCAACAACAACTTCAACATTGAAAAACACCAACAAATTCAACAACAACCTCGAAATTGAAAAACACCAACAAATTCAACAACAACCTCAACATTGAAAAACAACAACAACCTCAACATTGAAAAACACCAACAAATTAAACAACAACCTCAACATTGAAAAACACCAACAAATTCAACAACAACCTCGACATTGAAAAACACCAACAAATTCAACAACAACCTCAACATTGAAAAACAACAACACCCTCAACATTGAAAAACACCAACAAATTCAACAACAACCTCAACATTGAAAAACACCAACAAATTCAACAACAACCTCAACATTTAAAAACGCCAACAAATTCAACAACAACCTCAACATTGAAAAACACCAACAAATTCAACAACAACCTCAACATTGAAAAACAACAACAACCTCAAAATTGAAAAACACCAACAAATTCAAGAACAACCTCAACATTGAAAAACACCAACAAATTCAACAACAACCTCAGCATTGAAAAACAACAACAACCTCAGCATTGAAAAACACCAACAAATTCAACAACAACCTCAACATTGAAAAAAAAACAACAAACTCAACATTGAAAAACACCAACAAATTCAACAACAACTTCAACATTGAAAAACACCAACAAATTCAACAACAACCTCGAAATTGAAAAAAACCAACAAATTCAACAACTACCTCAACATTGAAAAACAACAACGACCTCAACATTTAAAAACACCAACCAGTTCAACAAGAACCTCAACATTGAAAAACACCAACAAATTCAACAACAACCTCGACATTGAAAAACACCAACAAATTCAACAACAACCTCAACATTTAAAAACGCCAACAAATTCAACAACATCCTCGACATTGAAAAACAGCAACAAATTCAACGAAAACCTCAACATTGAAAAACACCAACAAATTCAACAACAACCTCGAAATTGAAAAACACCAACAAATTCAACAACAACCTCAACATTGAAAAACACAAACAAATTCAACAACAACCTCAATATTGAAAAACAACAACAACCTCAACATTGAAAAACACCAACAAATTCAACAACAACCTCAACATTCAAAAACACCAAGAAATTCAACAACAACCTCAACATTGAAAAACAACAACAAATTCTGCAATGAAAAAGACCAACAAATTCAACAATAACCTCAACATTGAAAAACAACAACAAACTCAACATTGAAAAACAACAACAAATTCAACAACAACCTCAACATTGAAAAACAACAACAACCTCAACATTGAAAAGCACAGACAAATTCAACAACAACCTCAACATTGAAAAACACCAACAAATTCAACAACAACCTCAGCATTGAAAAACAACAACAACCCCAACATTGAAAAACACCAACAAATTCAACAACAACCTCAACATTGAAAAGCAAAAACAACCTCAACATTGAAAAACACCAACAAATTCAACAACAACTTCAACATTGAAAAACACCAACAAATTCAACAACAACCTCGAAATTGAAAAACACCAACAAATTCAACAACAACCTCAACATTGAAAAACAACAACAACCTCAACATTGAAAAACACCAACAAATTGAACAACAACCTCAACATTGAAAAACACCAACAAATTCAACAACAACCTCGACATTGAAAAACACCAACAAATTCAACAACAACCTCAACATTGAAAACCAACAACACCCTCAACATTGAAAAACACCAACAAATTCAACAACAACCTCAACATTGAAAAACACCAACAAATTCAACAACAACCTCAACATTTAAAAACGCCAACAAATTCAACAACAACCTCAACATTGAAAAACAGCAACAAATTCAACAACAACCTCAACATTGATAAACAACAACAACCTCAAAATTGAAAAACACCAACAAATTCAAGAACAACCTCAACATTGAAAAACACCAACAAATTCAACAACAACCTCAGCATTGAAAAACAACAACAACCTCAGCATTGAAAAACACCAACAAATTCAACAACAACCTCAACATTGAAAAAAAACAACAAACTCAACATTGAAAAACACCAACAAATTCAACAACAACTTCAACATTGAAAAACACCAACAAATTCAACAACAACCTCGAAATTGAAAAAAACCAACAAATTCAACAACTACCTCAACATTGAAAAACAACAACGACCTCAACATTTAAAAACACCAACAAATTCAACAACAACCTCAACATTGAAAAACACCAACAAATTCAACAACAACCTCCACATTGAAAAACACCAACAAATTCAACAACAACCTCAACATTGAAAAACAACAACACCCTCAACTTTGAAAAACACCAACAAATTCAACCAGAACCTCAACATTGAAAAACACCAACAAATTCAACAACCACCTCAACATTTAAAAACGCCAACAAATTCAACAACATCCTCAACATTGAAAAACAGCAACAAATTCAACAACAACCTCAACATTGAAAAACACCAACAAATTCAACAACAACCTCGAAATTGAAAAACACCAACAAATTCAACAACAACCTCAACGTTGAAAAACACAAACAAATTCAACAACAACCTCAATATTGAAAAACAACAACAACCTCAACATTGAAAAGCACAGACAAATTCAACAACAACCTCAACATTGAAAAACACCAACAAATTCAACAACAACCTCAGCATTGAAAAACAACAACAACCCCAACATTGAAAAACATCAACAAATTCAACAACAACCTCAACATTGAAAAGCAAAAGCAACCTCAACATTGAAAAACACCAACAAATTCAACAACAACTTCAACATTGAAAAACACCAACAAATTCAACAACAACCTCGAAATTGAAAAACACCAACAAATTCAACAACAACCTCAACATTGAAAAACAACAACAACCTCAACATTGAAAAACACCAACAAATTCAACAACAACCTCAACATTGAAAAACACCAACAAATTCAACAACAACCTCGACATTGAAAAACACCAACAAATTCAACAACAACCTCAACATTGAAAAACAACAACACCCTCAACATTGAAAAACACCAACAAATTCAACAACAACCTCAACATTGAAAAACACCAACAAATTCAACAACAACCTCAACATTTAAAAACACCAACAAATTCAACAACATCCTCAACATTGAAAAACAGCAACAAATTCAACAAAAACCTCAACATTTAAAAACGCCAACAAATTCAACAACTTCAACATTGAAAAACACCAACAAATTCAACAACAACCTCGAAATTGAAAAACACCAACAAATTCAACAACAACCTCAACATTGAAAAGCACAAACAAATTCAACAACAAGCTCAATATTGAAAAACAACAACAACCTCAACATTGAAAAACACCAACAAATTCAACAACAACCTCAACATTCAAAAACATCAAGAAATTCAACAACAACCTCAACATTGAAAAACAACAACAAATTCTGCAATGAAAAAGACCAACAAATTCAACAATAACCTCAACAATGAAAAACAACAACAACCTCAACATTGAAAAACACCAACAAATTCAACAACAACCTCAACATTGAAAAACAACAACAACCTCAATATTGAAAAGCACAGACAAATTCAACAACAACCTCAACATTGAAAACCACCAACAAATTCAACAACAACCTCAGCATTGAAAAACAACAACAACCTCAACATTGAAAAACACCAACAAATTCAACAACAACCTCAACATTGAAAAGCAACAACAGCCTCAACATTGAAAAACACCAACAAATTCAACAACAACTTCAACATTGAAAAACACCAACAAATTCAACAACAACCTCGAAATTGAAAAACACCAACAAATTCAACAACAACCTCAACATTGAAAAGCAAAAACAACCTCAACATTGAAAAACACCAACAAATTCAACAACAACTTCAACATTGAAAAACACCAACAAATTCAACAACAACCTCGAAATTGAAAAACACCAACAAATTCAACAACAACCTCAACATTGAAAAACAACAACAACCTCAACATTGAAAAACACCAACAAATTAAACAACAACCTCAACATTGAAAAACACCAACAAATTCAACAACAACCTCGACATTGAAAAACACCAACAAATTCAACAACAACCTCAACATTGAAAAACAACAACACCCTCAACATTGAAAAACACCAACAAATTCAACAACAACCTCAACATTGAAAAACACCAACAAATTCAACAACAACCTCAACATTTAAAATCGCCAACAAATTCAACAACAACCTCAACATTGAAAAACACCAACAAATTCAACAACAACCTCAACATTGAAAAACAACAACAACCTCAAAATTGAAAAACACCAACAAATTCAAGAACAACCTCAACATTGAAAAACACCAACAAATTCAACAACAACCTCAGCATTGAAAAACAACAACAACCTCAGCATTGAAAAACACCAACAAATTCAACAACAACCTCAACATTGAAAAAAAACAACAAACTCAACATTGAAAAACACCAACAAATTCAACAACAACTTCAACATTGAAAAACACCAACAAATTCAACAACAACCTCGAAATTGAAAAAAACCAACAAATTCAACAACTACCTCAACATTGAAAAACAACAACGACCTCAACATTTAAAAACACCAACCAGTTCAACAACAACCTCAACATTGAAAAACACCAACAAATTCAACAACAACCTCGACATTGAAAAACACCAACAAATTCAACAACAACCTCAACATTTAAAAACGCCAACAAATTCAACAACATCCTCGACATTGAAAAACAGCAACAAATTCAACGAAAACCTCAACATTGAAAAACACCAACAAATTCAACAACAACCTCGAAATTGAAAAACACCAACAAATTCAACAACAACCTCAACATTGAAAAACACAAACAAATTCAACAACAACCTCAATATTGAAAAACAACAACAACCTCAACATTGAAAAACACCAACAAATTCAACAACAACCTCAACATTCAAAAACACCAAGAAATTCAACAACAACCTCAACATTGAAAAACAACAACAAATTCTGCAATGAAAAAGACCAACAAATTCAACAATAACCTCAACATTGAAAAACAACAACAAACTCAACATTGAAAAACAACAACAAATTCAACAACAACCTCAACATTGAAAAACAACAACAACCTCAACATTGAAAAGCACAGACAAATTCAACAACAACCTCAACATTGAAAAACACCAACAAATTCAACAACAACCTCAGCATTGAAAAACAACAACAACCCCAACATTGAAAAACACCAACAAATTCAACAACAACCTCAACATTGAAAAGCAAAAACAACCTCAACATTGAAAAACACCAACAAATTCAACAACAACTTCAACATTGAAAAACACCAACAAATTCAACAACAACCTCGAAATTGAAAAACACCAACAAATTCAACAACAACCTCAACATTGAAAAACAACAACAACCTCAACATTGAAAAACACCAACAAATTCAACAACAACCTCAACATTGAAAAACACCAACAAATTCAACAACAACCTCGACATTGAAAAACACCAACAAATTCAACAACAACCTCAACATTGAAAAACAACAACACCCTCAACATTGAAAAACACCAACAAATTCAACAACAACCTCAACATTGAAAAACACCAACAAATTCAACAACAACCTCAACATTTAAAAACACCAACAAATTCAACAACATCCTCAACATTGAAAAACAGCAACAAATTCAACAAAAACCTCAACATTTAAAAACGCCAACAAATTCAACAACTTCAACATTGAAAAACACCAACAAATTCAACAACAACCTCGAAATTGAAAAACACCAACAAATTCAACAACAACCTCAACATTGAAAAGCACAAACAAATTCAACAACAAGCTCAATATTGAAAAACAACAACAACCTCAACATTGAAAAACACCAACAAATTCAACAACAACCTCAACATTCAAAAACACCAAGAAATTCAACAACAACCTCAACATTGAAAAACAACAACAAATTCTGCAATGAAAAAGACCAACAAATTCAACAATAACCTCAACAATGAAAAACAACAACAACCTCAACATTGAAAAACACCAACAAATTCAACAACAACCTCAACATTGAAAAACAACAACAACCTCAATATTGAAAAGCACAGACAAATTCAACAACAACCTCAACATTGAAAACCACCAACAAATTCAACAACAACCTCAGCATTGAAAAACAACAACAACCTCAACATTGAAAAACACCAACAAATTCAACAACAACCTCAACATTGAAAAGCAACAACAGCCTCAACATTGAAAAACACCAACAAATTCAACAACAACTTCAACATTGAAAAACACCAACAAATTCAACAACAACCTCGAAATTGAAAAACACCAACAAATTCAACAACAACCTCAACATTGAAAAGCAAAAACAACCTCAACATTGAAAAACACCAACAAATTCAACAACAACTTCAACATTGAAAAACACCAACAAATTCAACAACAACCTCGAAATTGAAAAACACCAACAAATTCAACAACAACCTCAACATTGAAAAACAACAACAACCTCAACATTGAAAAACACCAACAAATTAAACAACAACCTCAACATTGAAAAACACCAACAAATTCAACAACAACCTCGACATTGAAAAACACCAACAAATTCAACAACAACCTCAACATTGAAAAACAACAACACCCTCAACATTGAAAAACACCAACAAATTCAACAACAACCTCAACATTGAAAAACACCAACAAATTCAACAACAACCTCAACATTTAAAAACGCCAACAAATTCAACAACAACCTCAACATTGAAAAACACCAACAAATTCAACAACAACCTCAACATTGAAAAACAACAACAACCTCAAAATTGAAAAACACCAACAAATTCAAGAACAACCTCAACATTGAAAAACACCAACAAATTCAACAACAACCTCAGCATTGAAAAACAACAACAACCTCAGCATTGAAAAACACCAACAAATTCAACAACAACCTCAACATTGAAAAAAAACAACAAACTCAACATTGAAAAACACCAACAAATTCAACAACAACTTCAACATTGAAAAACACCAACAAATTCAACAACAACCTCGAAATTGAAAAAAACCAACAAATTCAACAACTACCTCAACAGTGAAAAACAACAACGACCTCAACATTTAAAAACACCAACCAGTTCAACAAGAACCTCAACATTGAAAAACACCAACAAATTCAACAACAACCTCGACATTGAAAAACACCAACAAATTCAACAACAACCTCAACATTTAAAAACGCCAACAAATTCAACAACATCCTCGACATTGAAAAACAGCAACAAATTCAACGAAAACCTCAACATTGAAAAACACAAACAAATTCAACAACAACCTCAATATTGAAAAACAACAACAACCTCAACATTGAAAAACACCAACAAATTCAACAACAACCTCAACATTCAAAAACACCAAGAAATTCAACAACAACCTCAACATTGAAAAACAACAACAAATTCTGCAATGAAAAAGACCAACAAATTCAACAATAACCTCAACATTGAAAAACAACAACAAACTCAACATTGAAAAACAACAACAAATTCAACAACAACCTCAACATTGAAAAACAACAACAACCTCAACATTGAAAAGCACAGACAAATTCAACAACAACCTCAACATTGAAAAACACCAACAAATTCAACAACAACCTCAGCATTGAAAAACAACAACAACCCCAACATTGAAAAACACCAACAAATTCAACAACAACCTCAACATTGAAAAGCAAAAACAACCTCAACATTGAAAAACACCAACAAATTCAACAACAACTTCAACATTGAAAAACACCAACAAATTCAACAACAACCTCGAAATTGAAAAACACCAACAAATTCAACAACAACCTCAACATTGAAAAACAACAACAACCTCAACATTGAAAAACACCAACAAATTGAACAACAACCTCAACATTGAAAAACACCAACAAATTCAACAACAACCTCGACATTGAAAAACACCAACAAATTCAACAACAACCTCAACATTGAAAACCAACAACACCCTCAACATTGAAAAACACCAACAAATTCAACAACAACCTCAACATTGAAAAACACCAACAAATTCAACAACAACCTCAACATTTAAAAACGCCAACAAATTCAACAACAACCTCAACATTGAAAAACAGCAACAAATTCAACAACAACCTCAACATTGATAAACAACAACAACCTCAAAATTGAAAAACACCAACAAATTCAAGAACAACCTCAACATTGAAAAACACCAACAAATTCAACAACAACCTCAGCATTGAAAAACAACAACAACCTCAGCATTGAAAAACACCAACAAATTCAACAACAACCTCAACATTGAAAAAAAACAACAAACTCAACATTGAAAAACACCAACAAATTCAACAACAACTTCAACATTGAAAAACACCAACAAATTCAACAACAACCTCGAAATTGAAAAAAACCAACAAATTCAACAACTACCTCAACATTGAAAAACAACAACGACCTCAACATTTAAAAACACCAACAAATTCAACAACAACCTCAACATTGAAAAACACCAACAAATTCAACAACAACCTCGACATTGAAAAACACCAACAAATTCAACAACAACCTCAACATTGAAAAACAACAACACCCTCAACTTTGAAAAACACCAACAAATTCAACCAGAACCTCAACATTGAAAAACACCAACAAATTCAACAACCACCTCAACATTTAAAAACGCCAACAAATTCAACAACATCCTCAACATTGAAAAACAGCAACAAATTCAACAACAACCTCAACATTGAAAAACACCAACAAATTCAACAACAACCTCGAAATTGAAAAACACCAACAAATTCAACAACAACCTCAACGTTGAAAAACACAAACAAATTCAACAACAACCTCAATATTGAAAAACAACAACAACCTCAACTTTGAAAAACACCAACAAATTCAACAACAACCTCAACATTCAAAAACACCAAGAAATTCAACAACAACCTGAACATTGAAAAACAACAACAAACTCTGCAATGAAAAACACCAACAAATTCAACAACAACCTCAACATTGAAAAACAACAACAACCTCAACATTGAAAAACACCAACAAATTCAACAACAACCTCAACATTGAAAAACACCAACAAATTCAACAACAACCTCGACATTGAAAAACACCAACAAATTCAACAACAACCTCAACATTGAAAAACAACAACACCCTCAACATTGAAAAACACCAACAAATTCAACAACAACCTCAACATTGAAAAACACCAACAAATTCAACAACAACCTCAACATTTAAAAACGCCAACAAATTCAACAACATCCTCAACATTGAAAAACAGCAACAAATTCAACAAAAACCTCAACATTTAAAAACGCCAACAAATTCAACAACTTCAACATTGAAAAACACCAACAAATTCAACAACAACCTCGAAATTGAAAAACACCAACAAATTCAACAACAACCTCAACATTGAAAAACAGCAACAAATTCAACAACAAGCTCAATATTGAAAAACAACCACAACCTCAACATTGAAAAACACCAACAAATTCAACAACAACCTCAACATTCAAAAACACCAAGAAATTCAACAACAACCTCAACATTGAAAAACAACAACAAATTCTGCAATGAAAAAGACCAACAAATTCAACAATAACCTCAACAATGAAAAACAACAACAACCTCAACATTGAAAAACACCAACAAATTCAACAACAACCTCAACATTGAAAAACAAAAACAACCTCAATATTGAAAAGCACAGACAAATTCAACAACAACCTCAACATTGAAAAACACCAACAAATTCAACAACAACTTCAACATTGAAAAACACCAACAAATTCAACAACAACCTCGAAATTGAAAAAAACCAACAAATTCAACAACTAACTCAACATTGAAAAACAACAACGACCTCAACATTTAAAAACACCAACAAATTCAACAACAACCTCAACATTGAAAAACACCAACAAATTCAACAACAACCTCGACATTGAAAAACACCAACAAATTCAACAACAACCTCAACATTGAAAAACGCCAACAAATTCAACAACATCCTCAACATTGAAAAACAGCAACAAATTCAACAAAAACCTCAACATTGAAAAACACCAACAAATTCAACAACAACCTCGAAATTGAAAAACACCAACAAATTCAACAACAACCTCAACATTGAAAAACACAAACAAATTCAACAACAACCTCAATATTGAAAAACAACAACAACCTCAACATTGAAAAACACCAACAAATTCAACAACAACCTCAACATTGAAAAGCAACAACAACCTGAACATTGAAAAACACCAACAAATTCAACAACAACTTCAACATTGAAAAACACCAACAAATTCAACAACAACCTCGAAATTGAAAAACACCAACAAATTCAACAACAACCTCAACATTGAAAAACAACAACAACCTCAACATTGAAAAACACCAGCAAATTCAACAACAACCTCAACTTTGAAAAACACCAACAAATTCAACAACAACCTCAACATTGAAAAGCAACAACAACCTCAACATTGAAAAACACCAACAAATTCAACAACGACCTCAACATTGAATAACACCAACAAATTAAACAATAACCTCAACTTTGAAAAACAACAACAACCTCATCATTGAAAAACACCAACAAATTCAACAACAACCTCAACATTGAAAAACACCAGCAAATTCAGCAACAACCTCAACATTGAAAAACAACAACAACCTCAACATTGAAAAACACCAACAAATTCAGCAACAACCTCAACATTGAAAAACAACAATAACCTCAAAATTGAAAAACGCCAACAAATTCAAGAACAACCTCAACATTGAAAAACACCAACAAATTCAACAACAACCTCAGCATTGAAAAACAACAACAACCTCAACATTGAAAAACACCAACAAATTCAACAACAACCTCAACATTGAAAAAAACAACAAACTCAACATTGAAAAACACCAACAAATTCAACAACAACTTCAACATTGAAAAACACCAACAAATTCAACAACAACCTCGAAATTGAAAAAAACCAACAAATTCAACAACTACCTCAACATTGAAAAACAACAACGACCTCAACGTTTAAAAACACCAACAAATTCAACAACAACCTCAACATTGAAAAACACCAACAAATTCAACAACAACCTCGACATTGAAAAACACCAACAAATTCAACAACAACCTCAACATTGAAAAACACCAACAAATTCAACAACAACCTCAACATTTAAAAACGCCAACAAATTCAACAAATCCTCAAAATTGAAAAACAGCAACAAATTCAACAAAAACCTCAATATTTAAAAACGCCAACAAATTCAACAACTTCAACATTGAAAAACACCAACAAATTCAACAACAACCTCGAAATTGAAAAACACCAACAAATTCAACAACAACCTCAACATTGAAAAACACCAACAAATTCAACAACAAACTCAACATTGAATAACACCAACAAATTAAACAATAACCTCAACTTTGAAAAACAACAACAACCTCATCATTGAAAAACACGAACAAATTCAACAACAACCTCAACATTGAAAAACACCAGCAAATTCAACAACAACCTCAACATTGAAAAACAACAACAACCTCAACATTGAAAAACGCCTACAAATTCAACAACAACCTCAACATTGAAAAACAACAACAACCTCAAAATTGAAAAACACCAACAAATTCAAGAACAACCTCAACATTGAAAAACACCAACAAATTCAACAACAACCTCAGCATTGAAAAACAACAACAACCTCAACATTGAAAAACACCAACAAATTCAACAACAACCTCAACATTGAAGAAAAACAACTTCAACATTGAAAAACACCAACAAATTCAACAACAACCTCGAAATTGAAAAAAACCAACAAATTCAACAACTACCTCAACATTGAAAAACAACAACGACCTCAACATTTAAAAACACCAACAAATTCAACAACAACCTCAACATTGAAAAACACCAACAAATTCAACAACAACCTCGACATTGAAAAACACCAACAATTTCAACAACAACCTCAACATTGAAAAACACCAACAATTTCAACAACAACCTCAACATTTAAAAACGCCAACAAATTCAACAAATCCTCAACATTGAAAAACAGCAACAAATTCAACAAAAAACTCAATATTTAAAAACGCCAACAAATTCAACAACTTCAACATTGAAAAACACCAACAAATTCAACAACAACCTCGAAATTGAAAATCACCAACAAATTCAACAGCAACCTCAACATTGAAAAACAAAAACAAATTCAACAAGAACCTCAATATTGAAAAACAACAACAACCTCAACATTGAAAAACACCAACAAATTCAACAACAACCTCAACATTGAAAAACAACAGTAAATTCAACAACAACCTCAACATTGAAAAACAACAACAACCTCAACATTGAAAAACACCAACAAATTCAACAACAACCTCAACATTGAAAAACAACAACAACCTCAAAATTGAAAAACACCAACAAATTCAAGAACAACCTCAACATTGAAAAACACCAACAAATTCAATAACAACCTCAGCATTGAAAAACAACAACAACCTCAGCATTGAAAAACACCAACAAATTCAACAACAACCTCAACATTGAAAAAAAACAACAAACTCAACATTGAAAAACACCAACAAATTCAACAACAACTTCAACATTGAAAAACACCAACAAATTCAACAACAACCTCGAAATTGAAAAAAACCAACAAATTCAACAACTAACTCAACATTGAAAAACAACAACGACCTCAACATTTAAAAACACCAACAAATTCAACAACAACCTCAACATTGAAAAACACCAACAAATTCAACAACAACCTCGACATTGAAAAACGCCAACAAATTCAACAACATCCTCAACATTGAAAAACAGCAACAAATTCAACAAAAACCTCAACATTGAAAAACACCAACAAATTCAACAACAACCTCGAAATTGAAAAACACCAACAAATTCAACAACAACCTCAACATTGAAAAACACAAACAAATTCAACAACAACCTCAATATTGAAAAACAACAACAACCTCAACATTGAAAAACACCAACAAATTCAACAACAACCTCAACATTCAAAAACACCAAGAAATTCAACAACAACCTCAACATTGAAAAACAACAACAAATTCTGCAATGAAAAAGACCAACAAATTCAACAATAACCTCAACATTGAAAAACAACAACAAACTCAACATTGAAAAACAACAACAAATTCAACAACAACCTCAACATTGAAAAACAAGAACAACCTCAACATTGAAAAGCACAGACAAATTCAACAACAACCTCAACATTGAAAAACACCAACAAATTCAACAACAACCCCAGCATTAAAAAACAACAACAACCCCAACATTGAAAAACACCAACAAATTCAACAACAACCTCAACATTGAAAAGCAAAAACAACCTCAACATTGAAAAACACCAACAAATTCAACAACAACTTCAACATTGAAAAACACCAACAAATTCAACAACAACCTCGAAATTGAAAAACACCAACAAATTCAACAACAACCTCAACATTGAAAAACAACAACAACCTCAACATTGAAAAACACCAACAAATTCAACAACAACCTCAACATTGAAAAACACCAACAAATTCAACAACAACCTCGACATTGAAAAACACCAACAAATTCAACAACAACCTCAACATTGAAAAACAACAACACCCTCAACATTGAAAAACACCAACAAATTCAACAACAACCTCAACATTGAAAAACACCAACAAATTCAACAACAACCTCAACATTTAAAAACGCCAACAAATTCAACAACAACCTCAACATTGAAAAACACCAACAAATTCAACAACAACCTCAACATTGAAAAACAAAAACAACCTCAAAACTGAAAAACACCAACAAATTCAAGAACAACCTCAACATTGAAAAACACCAACAAATTCAACAACAACCTCAGCATTGAAAAACAACAACAACCTCAGCATTGAAAAACACCAACAAATTCAACAACAACCTCAACATTGAAAAAAAACAACAAACTCAACATTGAAAAACACCAACAAATTCAACAACAACCTCAACATTGAAAAGCAACAACAACCTCAACATTGAAAAACACCAACAAATTCAACAACGACCTCAACATTGAATAACACCAACAAATTAAACAATAACCTCAACTTTGAAAAACAACAACCTCATCATTGAAAAACACCAACAAATTCAACAACAACGTCAACATTGAAAAACACCAGCAAATTCAGCAACAACCTCAACATTGAAAAACAACAACAACCTCAACATTGAAAAACACCAACAAATTCAGCAACAACCTCAACATTGAAAAACAACAATAACCTCAAAATTGAAAAACGCCAACAAATTCAAGAACAACCTCAACATTGAAAAACACCAACAAATTCAACAACAACCTCAGCATTGAAAAACAACAACAACCTCAACATTGAAAAACACCAACAAATTCAACAACAACCTCAACATTGAAAAAAAACAACAAACTCAACATTGAAAAACACCAACAAATTCAACAACAACTTCAACATTGAAAAACACCAACAAATTCAACAACAACCTCGAAATTGAAAAAAACCAACAAATTCAACAACTACCTCAACATTGAAAAACAACAACGACCTCAACGTTTAAAAACACCAACAAATTCAACAACAACCTCAACATTGAAAAACACCAACAAATTCAACAACAACCTCGACATTGAAAAACACCAACAAATTCAACAACAACCTCAACATTGAAAAACACCAACAAATTCAACAACAACCTCAACATTTAAAAACGCCAACAAATTCAACAAATCCTCAAAATTGAAAAACAGCAACAAATTCAACAAAAACCTCAATATTTAAAAACGCCAACAAATTCAACAACTTCAACATTGAAAAACACCAACAAATTCAACAACAACCTCGAAATTGAAAAACACCAACAAATTCAACAACAACCTCAACATTGAAAAACACCAACAAATTCAACAACAACCTCAACATTGAATAACACCAACAAATTAAACAATAACCTCAACTTTGAAAAACAACAACAACCTCATCATTGAAAAACACGAACAAATTTAACAACAACCTCAACATTGAAAAACACCAGCAAATTCAACAACAACCTCAACATTGAAAAACAACAACAACCTCAACATTGAAAAACGCCAACAAATTCAACAACAACCTCAACATTGAAAAACAACAACAACCTCAAAATTGAAAAACACCAACAAATTCAAGAACAACCTCAACATTGAAAAACACCAACAAATTCAACAACAACCTCAGCATTGAAAAACAACAACAACCTCAACATTGAAAAACACCAACAAATTCAACAACAACCTCAACATTGAAGAAAAACAACTTCAACATTGAAAAACACCAACAAATTCAACAACAACCTCGAAATTGAAAAAAACCAACAAATTCAACAACTACCTCAACATTGAAAAACAACAACGACCTCAACATTTAAAAACACCAACAAATTCAACAACAACCTCAACATTGAAAAACACCAACAAATTCAACAACAACCTCGACATTGAAAAACACCAACAATTTCAACAACAACCTCAACATTGAAAAACACCAACAATTTCAACAACAACCTCAACATTTAAAAACGCCAACAAATTCAACAAATCCTCAACATTGAAAAACAGCAACAAATTCAACAAAAAACTCAATATTTAAAAACGCCAACAAATTCAACAACTTCAACATTGAAAAACACCAACAAATTCAACAACAACCTCGAAATTGAAAATCACCAACAAATTCAACAGCAACCTCAACATTGAAAAACACAAACAAATTCAACAAGAACCTCAATATTGA
Organism: Isurus oxyrinchus; assembly: GCA_026770705.1. Taxonomy (NCBI): domain Eukaryota; kingdom Metazoa; phylum Chordata; class Chondrichthyes; order Lamniformes; family Lamnidae; genus Isurus; species Isurus oxyrinchus. The sequence goes on from JANJGN010002030.1 coordinate 85,899, forward strand.
AAAACAACAACAACCTCAACATTGAAAAACACCAACAAATTCAACAACAACCTCAACATTGAAAAACACCAGTAAATTCAACAACAACCTCAACATTGAAAAACAACAACAACCTCAACATTGAAAAAACCCAACAAATTCAACAACAACCTCAACATTGAAAAACAACAACAACCTCAAAATTGAAAAACACCAACAAATTCAAGAACAACCTCAACATTGAAAAACACCAACAAATTCAACAACAACCTCAGCATTGAAAAACAACAACAACCTCAGCATTGAAAAACACCAACAAATTCAACAACAACCTCAACATTGAAAAAAAACAACAAACTCAACATTGAAAAACACCAACAAATTCAACAACAACTTCAACATTGAAAAACACCAACAAATTCAACAACAACCTCGAAATTGAAAAAAACCAACAAATTCAACAACTACCACAACATTGAAAAACAACAACGACCTCAACATTTAAAAACACCAACAAATTCAACAACAACCTCAACGTTGAAAAACACCAACCATTTCAACAACAACCTCGACATTGAAAAACACCAACAAATTCAACAACAACCTCAACATTGAAAAACGCCAACAAATTCAACAACATCCTCAACATTGAAAAACAGCAACAAATTCAACAAAAACCTCAACATTGAAAAACACCAACAAATTCAACAACAACCTCGAAATTGAAAAACACCAACAAATTCAACAACAACCTCAACATTGAAAAACACAAACAAATTCAACAACAACCTCAATATTGAAAAACAACAACAACCTCAACATTGAAAAACACCAACAAATTCAACAACAACCTCAACATTCAAAAACACCAAGAAATTCAACAACAACCTCAACATTGAAAAACAACAACAAATTCTGCAATGAAAAAGACCAACAAATTCAACAATAACCTCAACATTGAAAAACAACAACAAACTCAATATTGAAAAACAACAACAAATTCAACAACAACCTCAACATTGAAAAACAAGAACAACCTCAACATTGAAAAGCACAGACAAATTCAACAACAACCTCAACATTGAAAAACACCAACAAATTCAACAACAACCCCAGCATTAAAAAACAACAACAACCCCAACATTGAAAAACACCAACAAATTCAACAACAACCTCAACATTGAAAAGCAAAAACAACCTCAACATTGAAAAACACCAACAAATTCAACAACAACTTCAACATTGAAAAACACCAACAAATTCAACAACAACCTCGAAATTGAAAAACACCAACAAATTCAACAACAACCTCAACATTGAAAAACAACAACAACCTCAACATTGAAAAACACCAACAAATTCAACAACAACCTCAACATTGAAAAACACCAACAAATTCAACAACAACCTCGACATTGAAAAACACCAACAAATTCAACAACAACCTCAACATTGAAAAACAACAACACCCTCAACATTGAAAAACACCAACAAATTCAACAACAATCTCAACATTGAAAAACACCAACAAATTCAACAACAACCTCAACATTTAAAAACGCCAACAAATTCAACAACAACCTCAACATTGAAAAACACCAACAAATTCAACAACAACCTCAACATTGAAAAACAAAAACAACCTCAAAACTGAAAAACACCAACAAATTCAAGAACAACCTCAACATTGAAAAACACCAACAAATTCAACAACAACCTCAGCATTGAAAAACAACAACAACCTCAGCATTGAAAAAACACCAACAAATTCAACAACAACCTCAACATTGAAAAAAACAACAAACTCAACATTGAAAAACACCAACAAATTCAACAACAACTTCAACATTGAAAAACACCAATAAATTCAACAACAACCTCGAAATTGAAGAAAACCAACAAATTCAACAACTACCTCAACATTGAAAAACAACAACGACCTCAACATTTAAAAACACCAACCAATTCAACAACAACCTCAACATTGATAAACACCAACAAATTCAACAACAACCTCGACATTGAAAAACACCAACAAATTCAACAACAACCTCAACATTTAAAAACGCCAACAAATTCAACAACATCCTCAACATTGAAAAACAGCAACAAATTCAACAAAAACCTCAACATTGAAAAACACCAACAAATTCAACAACAACCTCGAAATTGAAAAACACCAACAAATTCAACAACAACCTCAACATTGAAAAACACAAACAAATTCAACAACAACCTCAATATTGAAAAACAACAACAACCTCAACATTGAAAAACACCAACAAATTCAACAACAACCTCAACATTCAAAAACACCAAGAAATTCAACAACAACCTCAACATTGAAAAACAACAACAAATTCTGCAATGAAAAAGACCAACAAATTCAACATTAACCTCAACATTGAAAAACAACAACAAACTCAACATTGAAAAAGACCAACAAATTCAACAACAACGTCAACATTGAAAAACAACAACAACCTCAACATTGAAAAGCACAGACAAATTCAACAACAACCTCAACATTGAAAAACACCAACAAATTCAACAACAACCTCAGCATTGAAAAACAACAACAACCCCAACATTGAAAAACACCAACAAATTCAACAACAACCTCAACATTGAAAAGCAAAAAACAACCTCAACATTGAAAAAACACCAACAAATTCAACAACAAACTTCAACATTGAAAAACACCAACAAATTCAACAACAACCTCGAAATTGAAAAACACCAACAAATTCAACAACAACCTCGACATTGAAAAACACCAACAATTTCAACAACAACCTCAACATTGAAAAACACCAACAAATTCAACAACAACCTCAACATTTAAAGACAACAACAACCTCAACATTGAAAAACACCAAGAAATTCAACAGCAACTTCAACAATGAAAAACACCAACAAATTCAACAACAACTTCAACATTGAAAAACACCAACAAATTCAACAACAACCTCGACATTGAAAAAACACCAACAAATTCAACAACAACCTCAACATTGAAAGTCTACAACAACCTCAACATTGAAAAGCACCAACAAATACAACAACAACCTCAACATTGAAAAACAACAACAACCTCAACATTGAAAAAACACCAACAAATTCAACAACAACCTCAACATTGAAAAACAACAACAACCTCAACATTGAAAAACACCAACAAATTCAACAACAACCTCAACAATGAAAAACACCAACAAATTCAACAACAACCTCTACATTTAAATACACCAACAAATTTAACAACAACCTCAAACTTGAAAAACAACAACAAGCTCAACATGGAAAAAACACCAAACAAATTCAACAACAACCTCAACATTGAAAAACAACAACAACCTCAAAATTGAAAACACAACAAATTCAACAACAACCTCAACATTTAAAGACAACAACAGCCTCAACATTGAAAAACACCAACAAATTCAACAACAACCTCAACAATGAAAAACACCAACAAATTCAACAACAACTTGAACATTGAAAAACACCTTCAAAATCAACAACAACCTCGATTTTGAAAAACACCAACAAATACAACAACAACCTCAACATTGAAAAACAACAACAACCTCAACATTGAAAAACACCAACAAATTCAACAACAACCTCAACATCGAAAAACAACAACAACCTCAACATTGAAAAACAACAACAACCTCAACATTGAAAAACACCAACAAATTCAACAACAACCTCAACATTGAAAAACAACAACAACCTCAACATTGAAAAACACCAACAAATTCAACAACAACTTCAACATTGAAAAACACCAACAAATTCAACAACAACCTCGAAATTGAAAAACACCAACAAATTCAACAACAACCTCAACATTGAAAAACAACAACAAATTCAACAACAACCTCAACATTGAAAAACAACAACAACCTCGACATTGAAAAACACCAACAAATTCAACAACAACCTCAACATTTAAAAACAACAACAACCTCAACATTGAAAAACACCAACATATTCAACAACAACCTCAACGTTGAAAAACACATACAAATTCAACAACAACTTCAACATTGAAAAACACCAACAAATTCAACAACAACCTCGACATTGAAAAACACCAACAAATTCAACAACAACCTCAACATTGAAAAAACTACAACAACCTCAACATTGAAAAACACCAACAAATACAACAACAACCTCAACATTGAAAAACAACAACAACCTCAACATTGAAAAACAGCAACAAATTCAACAACAACCTGAGCATTGAAAAACACCAACAAATTCAACAACAACCTCAACATTGAAAAACAACAACAACCTCAACATTGAAAAACAACAACAACCTCAACATTGAAAAACACCAACAAATTCAACAACAACCTCAACATTGAAAAACAACAACAACCTCAACATTGAAAAACACCAACAAATTCAACAACAACATCAACATTGAAAAACACCAACAAATTCAACAACAACCTCGAAATTGAAAAACACCAACAAATTCAACAACAACCTCAACATTGAAAAACACCAACAACCTCACATTGAAAAACAACAACAACCTAAGCATTGAAAAACACCAACAAATTCAACAACCTCAACATTGAAAAACAACAACAACCTCAACATTGAAAAACACCAACAAATTCGAAAACAACCTCAACATTGAAAAACAACAACAACCTCAACATTGAAAAATACCAACAAATTCAACACCAACCTCAACATTGAAAAACACAAACAAATTCAACAACAACCTCAATATTGAAAAACAACAACAACCTCAACATTGAAAAACACCAACAAATTCAACAACAACCTCAACATTGAAAAACACCAACAAATTCAACAACAACCTCAACATTGAAAAACAACAACAACCTCAACATTGAAAAACACCAACAAATTCAACAACAACCTCAAAAATTAAAAACACCAACAAATTCAACAACAACCTCAACTATTGAAAAACACGAACAAATTAAACATCAACCTCAACTTTGAAAAACAACAACAACCTCAACATGGAAAAACACCAACAAATTCAACAACAACCTCAACATTGAAAAACAACAACAACTTCAAAATTGAAAAACACCAACAAATTCAACAACAACCTCAACATTGAAAAACAACAACAACCTCAACATTGAAAAACACCAACAAATTCAACAACAACTTCAACATTGAAAAAAACCAACAAATTCAACAACAACCTCAACATTGAAAAACAACAACAACCTCAACAATGAAAAACACCAACAAATTCAACAACAACTTCAACATTGAAGAACACCAACAAATTCAACAACAACCTCGAAATTGAAAAACACCAACAAATTCAGAAACAACCTCAACATTGAAAAACAACAACAACCTCAACATTGAAAAACACCAACAATTTCAACAACAACCTCAACATTGAAAAACAACAACAACCTCAACATTGAAAAACACCAACAAATTCAACAACAACCTCGAAATTGAAAAACACCAACAAATTCAAAAACAAACTCAACATTGAAAAACACCAACAAATTCAACAACAACCTCAACATTGAAAAACAACAACAAACCTAAACATTGAAAAACACCAACAAATTCAACAACAACCTCAACATTGAAAAACAACAACAACCTCAACATTGAAAATCACCAACAAATTCAACAACAACCTCAACATTGAAAAACAACAACAACCTCAACATTTAAAAACACCAACAAATTAAACAACAACTTCAACATTGAAAAACACAAACAAATACAACAACAACCTCAACATTGAAAAACAACAACA